>WJEZ01000354.1:0-31285 GCA_009869925.1 Thalassaphorura encarpata
AGCATTCCCAATTCAACTGAGCCTTCTTGAACGCTTTCTAGGATTGTCATTTCGATCTCCCTACGTATGGCCCTCATTAGAGCGTAATCATTTTCCCACACACAATTAATTAAACCCTTGTCAGAAATACCAACGCAATATACCTAAAAAAACCAAATTAAGTATTCCTACGGAAAAATTAACATAATGTACATTTTTCTTACCTTGAATTCTGTCTCCCTCTTCAAAGAATTTACAATTTTTTGGGACGCTTTAGCCAATTCCTCCAAGGATTCCAAATTGCCGTCATTCGTATCCAACACTGGGTGAGTAACTAATTAGCATAAATTATGGAATATTTAAAACAAATGTTTCAATTCCTGCACCATTCAATATTAATCTATTTATTCTTATACCTGCCAAAAATTCTCCCAAATAACTGTAGTAATCGTTATCTTCCACTGGGTGCGCCATCCAATCGCACAGATTTTCATCCACTGTATTAGTAAAAAATCAAACGTTCATCCATTAGGTTCAAACTACAAAAGAAAATTTGATTAAAACTTACATCTAATACATTCTTCTGTCCCAGATTCTTCGACTGGATTTGGATTAGGCATACCCCTGGGGTTGCCGAACAAAAATGTTCGGCGAACTCGCCCTGTGTCACTAGATGACATTTTCAATTGACAATTGAAACAAGAAAAGTCAGGTCAAATTCTCACAAAATTATTCCACAGAGACTTAAACAGTTGAAATGAAGACGAGTGAAGCAATGACGACGAGGTTTGACCATGAGGGTTTCAAATGAGTGTGGAAAAATGGACTCCACAGGGCCAAGCAAGTAGAAGGAAGACGAATGCTGCGTGGGCACATGAGTTTTAGCCCAACCATCTGCGCTTGAGCCCGCGTTTCAAATCAACCAACCGCTCCGTTAGTCCTGCCTCTTCTTCAATCTGAGCATTTGCTTAAATTTCAGAGGAAAATTTTGGGGTGGGATCAAAGCTGGCCAGTGCAGTGACCGATCAACTGGCCCCGCACTGGACCTGTTTGTGAATTTTCTGAAGGGGGCTACAAATGCGCCACTCCATACTCCAACATTTTATTCTCTCAGGAATTATGCGCTCATTTAGCGCAAAACTAGTGTGAAGTTTACTTATTTTTTCGACTTTTCAGAACTTTCTGAAATCAGAAATATTCTGGAGTCAGTTAATTATAGCGATTGAACCAAATTAGTTTGCTAATTATCTGACTATGCCTAGGGCGAACAACATAAGTGACGTCTTGGGCATGCCCATTTTTATAATTGCTCATTTTGACCGGACTTTCACAATTAGCAATTCTATAATTATTGCTAATTCATAACTAGTCCTCTCCGCGGGTACGGGTACGAACCCGTGTACCGGGTTCGGATACGGGTACGGGTTCGGGTGCGGGAATTGTGAACCCGACTGAAAACGGGTACGGGAACGGGTACTAATTTCTGTACCCGTATGGTTCGGGTACAGATACGGGTACGGGTTCGGGCCGTACCCGTACCCGTACCCGTACCCGTGTACAAAATATTTTGTACACGGGTTCGGCTAAGAAATTTCTATGGCTACCTGAGCTCCAAGCGCTAGGATTTTTAAACTCTTCATGAATCGTCTCTTGCTCGTTGTGTTGCTGTGCACTTTAAGCACTAGCTGTAGCTCTATTAGAAGAACTTCTGTCTATATTAAAGTAAGTTTTGCTTAACGGCAAGAGTGAAATTGAACTCCATTCATGGAGATGGCGAGTCCAGTGCCACAGTCCAAAGGTCACGAGCGGAGAGAAGGTGAAACTCCAGAAACAAATTCACCGGCAGAAACATGCTCGGAATCTGTGGCTAGAAGTTCAAAGAAGAAAACCTCAGATGTGCACAATCACTTCAACTTCTCGGAAACTCAAAATTCTTACACATGCAAACATTATCTAATAAATGAAAGTGCTTATTTTTAAAAGGGTTATATTTAAATTACTACAGCGCCATTTAACCAGTCTTTCAAATTTATTTAGAGTGATTCTGAAGAAGGATAAATCAAGCTCAACTGGTAATTTAATTAAACACATGGATCGGAAGCATAAGAATGAATTGAAACAAGTGGAACTTAAGCAACCAACATTTGTAGAATTCTTGTCTGGACCAATTAAAAAATCGCCTAATTTTGACCAAAACGAATTTGAGACCGAACTAGTGCAATTCATTATTGAGTCGAATCAACCGTTCAGCATTGTTGAAAATGAATATTTCCGGGCTATGCTACTTTATCCAAATTCAAAAGCTATGATTCCGAGTGCAACCACGATTACCAGGACAATTTTGACAATGTTTGATGAGGAAAAAGAAAAGCTTAAATTTCAACTTGAGAAAACTCCAGGGAAACTTTCATTTGTCATTGATTGTTGGACAGCATCCAATCAAATAGCGTTTCAAGGAATAATAGCTCAGTGGATTACGGCTGATACAACTTGAGAAAACTCCAGGGAAACTTTCATTTGTCATTGATTGTTGGACAGCATCCAATCAAATAGCGTTTCGAGGAATAATAGCTCGGTGGATTACAACTGATTGGGAATTATGTGAGCGTATAATTGACCTAGACATTCTACTTGGACGTCACACTGGAGCAAATCTCGCAAAAAGTTTTTTGAAAGTTTCGGAAGAGTTTGACTTGCTTAACAAATTATTAGCAATTACATCAGACAATGCGAGCAATTGCGATACCTTGTTTAAAGAAGTTGAAGGTCTTTTGAACGCGAAAGGGATCAAGTTCTTGGCGGCTGAATTCAGAGTTAGATGTTTGGCCCACGTAATTAACCTTGCTTGCCAAGATGCATTATCAACACTGAGAACTGGATTGACATTCGATTCAATTAACACTAAAGCGAAAGGGATCAAGTTCTTGGCGGCTGAATTCAGAGTTAGATGTTTGGCCCACGTAATTAACCTTGCTTGCCAAGATGCATTATCAACACTGAGAACTGGATTGACATTCGATTCAAATAGCAATGACCTGGATTCGAATTCAGACGAAGATGACGATTCTGATAAGGAGGAGTTAAAAAAGGACGAATCTTTGCTTGGTAAAATTCGAAAGAGTGTAATGAAAATCAGAAAATCTACACAGAGAAGGGAGATATTTAAAAGGCAATGTACAGCTGCCGATATAAAACATAAGGAGTTAGTAAAGGACGTCGCCACTCGTTGGAATTCCTCCTATTATATGCTAAAAAGAGCTCATAGTATGAAAATTCCTTTTGAAAACACATTACGTAATGAAAGGTCTCTGGAACAGTATATTTTAAACGAGAACGAATGGAAGAAAATTGCAGAGGTGATCGAATTTCTTAAGCCTTTCAAGAAAATGACACTACATCTCTCCCGAAAACACTTACCAACTATGTCGATGTCTGTAATGATTTACATGGAACTTTATAATCATTTGGAGAAGTGTACTGTCAAGAATGGTTATTCCTTGCCTATAGTAAATAGTGCTAAATCAGCTTGTGATAAGCTGAATAAGTACTATCCAGAATCAGATGGACTTGTCTATGTGATTGGGACAGTTTTGGATCCGCGTTGCAAATTCGCATGGTATGGATGTCACTCGTCATATTTCAAGCAACCTCTTATTAATGCATATCGGAAAGCTGTGCGAACATGTTGGGAAACAAACTACAAGCCTCGCTTGGAAGAAGATGCCGAAGAATTGACAAATTTAAAAGAAAATGATCATCCAGATGATTTGTTCTCCTTACAAATGAAAAAAGCAAAGATCGACAAGAGAGATGAGCTACAACAATACTTGGACGAAAAAGTTGTTGCATTAAAATCAATCGCCAAAATAGGAGTTCTCGGCTGGTGGAAAATACATGAGCAAATATACCCAAATCTAAGTAAAATGGCTCGCGACTTCCTTCCCATATCTGGATCTGGAGTTCCAGTTGAGAGGATGTTCTCAATGGGAACGGATTTACTCACCCCAAAACGCCAATGTATGAAGGCCGAAACAACAAGAAAGTGTATGTGCTTGAAAGGATGGATCAATTCTGGAAACCAGGAAAAATTCCAACAACTTGTCTCTGACACTCTGGTTGACAAGATGCTAGGAAATGTTTAGACTGGAGCAAATAATCTCATAAACAGAAATTATCAGAAATATTAATAAAATAAATGTCAGAAATTATTTGATTGAAACTTTCAATTTAAAATTTTTGTGTACACGGGTACAAAACCCGGGAACCGGGTTCAGATACGGGTACGGGTTCGGGTAAATCAATTAGATATTTGACGGGTACGGGTTCGGGTTCGGGGAATGGGTACGAGGACGGGTTCGGATACGGGTTCGGGTTCGGGTTCGGGGAATGGGTACGAGGACGGGTTCGGATACGGGTTCGGATACGGGTTCGGGTAATCAAATTACCCGACCCTTTGAGACATACAAAGAAATAAAAGATTCCACTTTGCTTTGTTAGCTCCTTCCTGATCACGAGTATCTGACGACCCATATATTAATAAAAAGTCAACAAATATGATATTTAAATCTTCCGCAGCTCTTTATTAATTGTTTGTACCGTACAACGTAGCAGTAATTTTTAAACAAGACTAGGCTGGTTTCCAGCAATAATTATTAGTTTCCGCACAGGCTTATGAAGTTTTAGCTACCAATATTTTCACAACTATTTTAAAATTGAATTTTCGAAATTACTTTTAGTTAACACAAAGTCGACTCGTTACATCTGGTCAAAATTCTTACTATACTCTTCTTATACTTATATTCTTAATACCTTATTAGTAAAGGAAAGACACAAACAGACGTTTTTCCATCATGCGTGTAAAATAATACAGTCATTGTGCAAACTATTTTATTAAAAAAATGTTAGTATCAAAATGATGACTTATTTCTTAATATAATTTGTATCATAAATTAATCCGAAACCTCAGGAGCCTGAAAGGATAGGAAATGGCATATGTTACGGAGGATGTGTAACTTCAAAAACCTGATACAAGTACAGGAGGCACTTGAATAACAAAAGCACATTTTGAAATCGCATGGGTTCCAGGGAATTTAGGAATCAAGAAACCCGTTTCAAGTGTCAATTCACTTGGCAAACAGATTATATGGAACAAAAGTTACCCGCATATCTATTATTTTCTTAATAGTAAAATCTAATTTGCCTATTAGTCATACAATTTCTCTCAACATTTTCACATTTGGCTAATCAGCATTAAGCAAGAGTCTTCCAAATTTGAAAATGACACGGAATTTAAAATAACAGTCTTTTCTTGTGCGCAGTGGCACTGGTCTTATAAAATTTTAGCACCCTTAATTAACCCACTCTCAATTTGATCTTTGTGCTTTGTTGGACTAAGTTAATGAAAATTTCGGTATTAAAATTATCAAATTGATAATAAAAGTCATTCCGTCCAAAGATCTAAATACAAAAAAATTTACTAGATGCAACTAAATTTAAACCAACATAAACCACTCAATTTGCCCACAAAGCTGCATTTGGTGACGAGTTTCTGGTTGCAGAGATCGCTTCAGTTTTATGGTATTTTTGGCAGGAAAACTAACTACTAAATTCTATCTGAAATCATAGCGTATTAAACAAAAAATGCAGATCTTTTTACAAGACTCTGCTGGGTAATTTAGCTGCAATTGCATTGAACACAATAATGACAAATTTTCTATTTTAATAAGTCTAGAAAAAGGACTATAAATAGTGACTTGCAAAACTATAACAAAGTTATAAATTAGTTACTTGAGAACAGCATAGTACAGCAACTGAAACTACCATATAAAAGCAGCTTACATGAACGTTTAACACGAGTTTCTGTGTCTGTCCGAGTTCCGTAATTAGTTTAATTCCCTGCCGCTATCAGACAGCATCGCTTTTACGTGCATATCCAATGTGACAATCTGAAAAAATTGTTCATATTTGGGAAATCTGTTTTTCCCGAAGATCTTTTATCTAATAATTGTGCGTATTATTTAAAACACACGGATATCAGTCATGTAAAATACAGGATACATTTGACGATTAATACGACAATTTTGTCTAATTCTCTATTCAGTCCAGATGATATAGCAAAACGAGATACGACCTGAATCAAGGCAGTTCAGATCTTTAATCCAAATTATAAACCGTAAGTTGAGGAACATCATAACAATAGTACCTTATGGCAATCCAAAGTTTTTAAACTTGAGTAATATGTGTTGTCCGACTGTAATTCTTTTTGAACGGAATATTATTTTTGTTATTCACGAATGTATTTTCGGTACCACCACGTGCAGAAGGCTGAAAATGTTTTTGGGAACTGGAAGAGGCGATAGAATTTCGCTGCTCACCACTGTCATGATTGAATTCGAGTATGGGAACGGTGACTTGAGGAAAAATTCGTGCTGCACCAGGTGTTCCCAGAAGTTGGGAGTTTTCATTAATCTCATCATCTGAAATCTCATTTGATTGGGCTCCAGAGCCTTTGTTCATTTTATATTTTTTAGCAACTCTATTACGACCTGCTGGAATATATTCCTCATCGGGAATTTCTGTGGAAGTGCTGGGTGAGTATATTTGGTGTCGTGGTTTTCGCATAGACCACGGAGATTCATTGAATGAAGCTCCTAAATTGGTTAACTCAGAACGATTTTCAACTAGAGCGTCTCTGCAATGTCCAACCTCGGTAGGAGGTGAATTAGAACCTGAGTTTTTTATTGTCTCCACATCCGAGTTGGAGTCTTGAGAAACACAAGAGCCAGAGTCTGGTGGTGGTAACATTCTAGTTGGCGATATGTTGGCGGACTGTGTCAAGTCACCATGATCCAAATGAAACCCTACAAATCAAAATACTTTTTAATCTCCATGGCCTAAAAGTTCATATTGGAGGGCATTCAATAGTCTGCTAATATATTCAAAGAAAAAATTCTAAGCGCAACAAACGGCATGGAGGCACTATGCTATAACTAGAGAAAAGGCAGAAATTCAATAACAACTTACCTCCTGATGCCGAAGCTGACATTGGAGAACTCGGGTTGCTTCCTTTCGAACCCCAACTAATTTCACCTTTAATGTCTGGAATGAAAAATTTAAATTTAAACTTAATACACAATTAATTATTTTATCGTTATGTGTGCTTACAATTTTGAATTTTGGGGTAGTCATCACGATTGGTCTCCCAGACGGAAGGACCACACCGCTTCTTTTCTTTCATTAAGTTATTAATGAATTGCGGTTTTTCCAAGTCATCTCCAACAGAACCATACATTTTGATGGCATCGACTTGGCCACGAAGATCGGAAGGAAAAATATCTGACCCTGCCGAAACAGGACGAACTTCTAAATTAGATATTTTGGAATCCCGATTCCTCATTCGTTGATCTCGATTGTCTCGCCCACTAGTTATTCGGTTGTCCTTATCTTTTACATGAGAGCTCGTCAATGGTATTATATTTGGTTGAGAATTCCTCTGCCGATTGATACAGCAACGACGGAGCAGGACGATGAGAATTACGAGGAAGATGATCGCAAAAAATACGACTGCAACAATGGCAACAATTTGGTAGTCTGTGCTGACAAAGGAAGGTGCAGGTAAGATACGATTACATCGTACGCCGGTTGCATTTGCTGGGCACAGGCAACGAAATCCTCCTAAAAAGTTTACACACGAAGAACCTGGACCACAAGCATCACCACGCTCACATTCATTTACGTCCAATTGACAATTCAGTCCTGTATACCCCTTTTCACACCAGCAAACTGAAAAAAAAATTATAAAATTAAACTTCTGTTGATTGACAAGTAAATAAGTAATCTTGGTCTTACTTGGTCCAGTTGGTCCATCTTCACATTCACCTCGATGACTACAGATTTCACTATCACTTATACTGTCTAAATTTTTGCACCATTTCCCTCTCTCACAGCGGTAGCCGAATGTTCCGTCAACGCAGTTGCAATAAAATTGAGGGTCCTGGTGATCTCCCCCATTTACAAGAGATGGTGAGAATGAAATTGCAGCAGAGCTTCTAGCGGTACACTTTCCTCCATGAAGGCATGGTAGTGAACCACATGGATCTCGATCAATTCCACAATTTAAACCGTGAAATCGAGAAGGGCATTCACAGGTATAACCGTTTGTTGTTTTATCCTCACTACACGTCCCACCGTTGTAGCAGGGCTGAGATCTACAAGCTTCGGCCACGTAAGTGATTCTTTCACAAGAGAATGAAATATTCCTTGACCAAATGAGATTTGCGCCGGCCTTTTTGTGCGATGCATGGAGAGGTAGGGGATGCATTGTTGATGGAGTTGCACTGTTGTTGAATTCTACAAGATCTTCATCATCACTGTCTCCATTTCCGACCACTAGTTTTGTATCCATCCTATCACTTAATCCCGGTGTTATGTAATGTTTCACTTCTTGCATTTGCAAATCATTCCTTTTACCACTGAGGGCATTGTCATTCAAATATCCATATCGTAGGTCCTTCATACATCCATAAAAACTTTGAGAAGGTATTAAATTCTCAGCAGAACTTCCAGGAATTCCTAAGAGGCGAGCTCCAATAAAAATAATACCACCAGTATGTAGATTTCTTGCAGGACCTTGGCTCTTTTGTAACTGCGTTGATCGCTCATCAACACGGAGTAAAGCATGACCATCGCTTAGATGCAAAAGAATTCGATGCCAACGGTTGTCCGATACAGACACGGATGTGACAGTAAGTACTTCTTTCCCAGTGCCCAAGTCATAAGAAAACTGGAGGAGACCTTGCTTGATCTGAACCAACGACAATCAAGTAAAATTCTAGTTACATTGTGACATTTTTACTCATAAACACATACCTCTAGAACTGCATAATCAAATGGACCAAACGTGTAGAGTAGAGTCCCAGATGTGTAAACTGTTTTAATGCTCATGCTAAGGCTTAGTTCTCTCTCTAAAATTGGTCCAACATTGTAGGCAAGAAAACTTGATCCGCTAAACGACATAAAGTAATTTTTAAAGTTATGCGTTTCACACATGAGGGTATGATAAGATAGATAGATAGAGAACTTTATTCAACTGTCAATCCGATTTCACAAAATTAATTATGTTCTTTAAGCCACGGGGACAGCCTACTCACTAAATAAATACTAATAAATAACTTAACTTAAAATTACATAGTACAACTTCCAATCTGGTAATAAATAAAAGGATAATTCTGAGTACCTGAATGATACACTCTGATGTGCACAATGATCTTCGCAATGGACGCCTGGTGCACACTGTGTTTTCCGGCATAAACACGAATAGCCTTTAGAGGAGTTGTCAGGTACACACACGTGCCCTGAAGAGCATTCAGAGTGTGCACATGCATTCACAACTTTCTCGCATTTGCTACCTGTTGTTCAAATGAAATAATTAGGCATTCTTAGTCGTTTCAAATTGATAAACTTACCACCATAACCAGGAGAACAAGTGCAAAACGTCTCAAGATAATGGTTTGGAGTTATTAGACTTAAAGTCTCGGTAGAAATTAGAGACTGTGTACCGTCAAAGGTTGCACCAGTTCGACATCTGGAATTTTTAAAAAACGTCATGAGATCACACGACAAGGTAATATCTCAATATACGAGCATCGTATCAACTGGGTAAAATTTCAAGATATCTTATTTATTAAATATCTAGGTGAAACTTTCTGAAATGGGCAGCAGATACATATAGATAAAGGAACGTAAGTTTGAAGTAATTAAAAGTTACTCGATAATTTCTGCAAAACCAAAATCACTTACTGGCCATGTTCGCAGGAGTTTTCTTTACAAATATCAGACGTGAGTTGAGTGACTTTAGCTCCCAGGACGGCTTCAATTTGTGGCACGGCAAAGCGTAAACGCTTGATCAATTCAAAAGGTGAAACTAGAGACCCGTCGTTCAATTTTCTCACAGCTATTAAAACATCAACCGAAGGAACTTCTGTTTCTCGTTTTGTTCTTGAGTTTAACGGACTTTTCCCATTTGTTAAGTCTGAGTCTGCTTGGGCTTGTGAGGGCTGGATGCTCAAAATTACAACTTCATAACTGGGTAGTCCCGCCGGTTCACCGGCCATGGCTTCCTTAACTGCGTTTATTAGTGCAAAAATACGGCTGAGCAAACTTTGAGACGTGTGACCGCTCAGTGTCAAGAGAACTACAAAAGAACTTATATCTTTTCTGATTTTTACGTTTCGAAGTTTTCCAACTGTTGAATGTAATTCATCCACTTGAATAGCGTCCATCTGAATATCCGGGAGTATACTTGCTAAAGCAACTATCTTTACGTAGGCGTCACCACGTGCCGACCAACGTCCATCGCTGACAGCAATTCCAAGCTCATATGTCCCTTCCCTCAATGGAATCAAGGATTTTAAAGTTCCGTTATAAGGGTCAATCGTAAAATATACAGATGACGGAGTCTTGAGAAGTGAATATACAAGTACATCATATGGATCAAAATCTGATGCGTAAACCCTCCCAAGTGGAACACCAGCGGGGTAAGATTCTTCTGGCGTTATGGCAGTGACGCTCAAGGCAGATACAACGGGAGGCCACTGGGATTTGTCCACAACCTTAAAAATAAAATAAATAATTTAGGCCAAATATTTTGAAGAGTATAAACTTCTAGTGAAACTCGCGTATTTAAAATTCATAAAATTCAAAGGAGCGAATAAACAAACCTTAATTGTTATATTTGCATCCGAAAACAAGGGAGGTTCACCATTATCGTAGACCCGTACCTGTAAATAAAAATATTACTAATGTGCTACTGATGCAAAATACAACCATCGCTGTATTAGATCTTCAATAATGTTCATAATAGTTTTAAGATTTTGAAACAGACCTGTAGTCGATAAACATTCTTTCTCTGAAAATTTAGTTTCCCGGCAACAATCAATGTTCCGTGCGTTCTATTGTCACATTCAGCATAGCTTTGCGTGTTTTTGACCTGTAAAAAAATATTAAAAACACCACCATTGACGTAAAAAAAGTACTCGGGACTCCAATTTACCTTCGGAGAACTGCTTGAAGTGGTTTCCGCTGTATTACCAGAAATGAGTCCAGATTTCAGATTGCTACATGGGGAATCTGACATAGTGAAAGGAAGAGATGTTCCCTTTGGGTTGTCCAGGTCTGTCAAATCCCAGCTAAAAGGTGCACCATTTGGTGGAGCATCTGCATCACTTACTTCAAAGGTAAGGATTCCAAAGCCCATTATTCTGTCCTCCTGTAAGTCAAGTCCACAGATTATATTAAAGTACATGTATTGTTCCAAAAATTAACTTGTAGAAATTACGACACTTTACAGCAAATATTTATTTTCTGTACCATAATTTCGCTTGCTTGTAAATCAAAAGTCGTTCTTACCTGGACTACTGCAGTATAGTTGCCCTTGTCAAAATTTGGGGAGTTGTCCTGCAATTAAACATAATCTCTTAATCGCTAATCCTTAATGTGCCTTTAAGCACGCCTTCGCATAAAATATCTCAAGTTTGCTTAAAGTGACATCGAAAAGTAACCGCTCAAATCACAAACACAAATTAGAAATAATTGTATGAATTGATAAACGACACACTAGGCCCAGCAGTAGTTAATTTAGAAGAGGTTACTAAAACCTCCTCTGGTACGATGTTAATATAATTTATGGTTCATATTGTATCATTACCTGTGCCAGAGTCGACAGGAACGGCGAATTATCGTTCTAAATAAAACCAAAGTTTAAAAAAATTAAAAATTTTAAAACGGTAAAAACTTTTCTCTATATAAGCAATCAGGAATGAAAATAAGATTTACCACGTCCAAAACAGAAATTTCCACTAATGTAGAAGCAGAGAGCATCGGTAAACCTTGATCCATTGCCCAAATTTCTAGCGTATAATATGGTATCTAAAATATTATGATTTAATTAAAGAAGCATTCGACTTATTCTGGCGGATTTAAATATTAAACGTAAAAGCTTTGAGTTAATATTGATATATCAATTTGAGAAAGACACACCATTTCACGGTCAAGAACTGAAACAACTGAAATAACTCCAGTGGATGGTTCAACTTTGAAACTATTCATTCTGTCCCCAGTTCCCAATTGATATAAAAGTTGCGCATTCGGGCCACTGTCCAAATCAGTTGCCGAGACCTGAGATACAATTTAAAAAAATCATTGTCATTGACTTGGACTTGAATAATTTAATTTTAATTATGAAATCCATACCTTAATGATCGATGTTGAAATTGCAATATCCTCTGGGATTTGGATGGCATAAGAAGTTTGAGGAAATATTGGACGGTTGTCATTCTAAGATTATAAAATCATAATTAGACTGAGATTACGAATATCTGTTAGAACAAAATAGTCATTAAAACTACTTACCACATCTTGAATCGAAATATTAACAGAAGACTGAGCTGCCAATGTCGGTTGGCCTCCATCACGAGCCCTAATCGTCAAAACATATTCACGAACTCTCTCGTAGTCCAATGTAGCATTTACAAATATCACTCCCGTCTTCTGATGAATTCCAAAGTGGTTGTAACCGTTCCCTCCAATAATGTCGTACGTGATATCCGCGTTAACACCGTCGTCTTTTGATGTGGCCAGCACTCTTGTTACCTCGGTAAGAGGAGAAGCCATCTAGTAGTAATCATAATCGTAAATTAGTCTCAATTTCCACCCAATTTTCTGCTTCGGGTGATAACGTCTAACCTCAGATATTGCAGTAGAATACATCTTGAAGGCGAAAACTGGAGGATTATCCTAAAAAATTATCAGGTTCAGTAACCAGCTAATGAAATAAATTTGTAGTTTAATTGAATATTTTGAAGACTTACATTAACGTCAAGAATCTGAAAAAAAATGAAAGCGTAGTTAAACAATCATTATTTCCCTTTAGCTCAAAATAGCAATAAACCAAATATTCTAACATCAAGGGATTGTATCTAGCCTATAATTAAGTGCCATCAAACTTACCGTTACAGCAACAATCGTGGTGCTTGAAAGAGGTGGGCTGCCACCGTCAATTGCCTGAGTAAAAATTAAAACATGAGAATAATTAAAAAGTTTTATATATTTATAGTTGAGAAGAGGACATAAAAATTACCTTAACGGTCAGGTTGTACTCTGATATAATTTCTCTGTCGAGCGGTCGTAAGAGTGAAATAACTCCGCTTGCAGTATCAATTATAAACTGATCACTAATCACTTCCAAATTTGATACTGTTGACAGTAGTTCGTAGTGGATCTTTCGATTTATGCCAAAATCATCATCAACGGCACTGACTTTACCCACTAAAGCTCTAATCGGTGCATCCTCTCTCACAGCATATCGATACAATTTGTCAGTAAATCTTTGCAAACAATTCAGGAAATATTAATAATAGTTATGAATGTGATGTTAAGCACTCAAGGACTCGACTTACTTAGGTTGGTTGTCGTTGATGTCTAAAATGTTTATTTTCAGAACACAAGTGCACTCGTTCTTTGTTTCTCTGTCTTGAACGTAGACGAGCAGTTGATAGTGTGACAATTTATTATCCCTGTCCAGTGCCGCTTGTACCAAAATAATACCTGAATCCTTATCAATTATAAAATCGGAGACCCCGATTCCAGAGAATGAGAACAATAAACCTTCTGCGCCTTTTTCAAAATAAAGTAGTATTAATTATGAGTTACCTATGAAAGGAATTATCTTCATAAAATCAAGCTTACTGTAATCTGGATCGTGCCCTTCAATGCTAGTGACATAGGTCCCAGGAGGAGCTGATTCAAGCAACTCAATCCGATATTCAGGAACAGGGCAAACGGGCAAATTATCTAATATATTAATATAATTTAGCTAAAAATGAAACGATCAACACCTTAAATACACTATTTACCGTTCACATCAAGGACCTGAAAAATAAAAGAACCAAAAATCAAAAAATATTGCAATTACAATGTTTAAATTTTTAAACGATTTAAATAAAATCCGTACATTTACTGTGACGTTCGCATTGTCAATAAAACGACCATCCGACGCAACAACTTGAAACTTGTAAATGTGCTGAGTTTCACAATCTAGTTTTCGAGTCACAGTAATTTTCCCATCATCATTGATCTAAAGAATAATTTAGCCACAACAACAGTCAGTAAATGTTTCTGAAAACACATAATACTCCAAAAAGGATAAACGTACTACTGACCTTAAAATGACCTCCCTCATTCCCTGCGACGATATGATAAGACAAGTAATTTGATGCTATACTACTACTATCCTGTGAATAATCACTGTCACTGGCTTGTACTTGAACCACTACAGCACCAACAGGAGCATCTTCTTTCACTAAAATAAAAAATGGAAGCTAGTATAACTCAAAACAGCAGGTTCAGCATGCAATATTAATTACAATGTTACCTTCTGCAAAATATTCCTTCGTCTCGAACTCTGGAGAATTATCGTTGATGTTTATCACCTAAATGAACGGAAGTGAAACACAAATATGTATAGATTTGACTGATATCAATAATGATCCGATTTTAAAACCGATATTATGTATACCTTAATAATAACTGTCGCAGTACTCATTAAAAACGGTTTTTCACTGTCAGCAGCAATCACGTGTAGTATGTGGCTATTACTCTTTTCATAGTCTAGTTTGTTGATAAGTGTAATCCAGCCATGATCTTGATTCAGAGCGAAATAATGCATATTCGAAGGCGTATCATTTGAGGAAAGGCTATATTTCTCCTTGATATTACCAGTTCGGTCGGCATCAAGGGCATGAACTACAATAAATTAAATTTGAGAAAATGATTACAAAATATGTATTTAATTTAGAGGCTCCCCATTTCACCCCCAATTCCTTCTAGAGGTACGATTTGCCAAACTTGTAAAAATTCACGCTTTAAAATCCTATCTTAGAGAATGATATCTTACCAGTGAAAATCAAAGATCCCTCAGGAAAATCTTCCGCAATACTGATTTGATATTCTGGTGAATTAAAAATGGGTGGGGAATCATTGGTTCCCAAAATTCTAAAACAAAATGCAAAAACAATCGTTGTAGTCACAAAAATAGTTCAACCAAGATTTTGAAAGTGTGCAAAAAAGACTGAAATTCTTTAGACTCAGAAAGGACTAATAATGTCACAGCTAACCTTATGGTAACCTCGGATGTAGCAACGCTCATACCATTAGCACTTTCAGCCCAAATCACAACCTAAGCAGATAAATTTAGTAATTTTTAAGGTATGAGGATCATGATAAAAATACTTGTAAACTATTACTGTATGCTTATCTTCTCGCTCGTGATCTAGTCGTGCGTTAATAAGCAAATTTCCTTTTTGGTCAACTTGAAAATAGTCTTCGTTGGAGCTGACAACACGAAATCGTGGATGATAAATATTTGTAACACGAAAAGTGGTTACAATGGATCCAACCAATGCATCTTCTTTCACAAAGAAGGTAGCATTTTGAGGCTGAATTTCTGGCGATGGTTCTCCGACTGGTAAAACCGCAACCGTAATTGGCACATGAGAATGTAATCCTCCCTCATCCGTGGCACGAGCCCATAATTGAAAGACATATCCGCTGCTAAACTTATTTACATCTTCTTCCGTCATTTCTAGCCTAATTTCTCCAGTTTCTAGGCTAATTGCAAAATAGCTCGAGTCCTTGCTTCCAGTAAAATTAGCGGAAGGTGCATCGATAAAAGAGTATCGAATGGAAAACTCTGTGTCGGCATCAGTGGCAATGATCTATCAGCAAAACAATTTTTCAATTATTCTTAAGTCAAATAACCAACGTTCATCATATCACGAAACTATACCTGAAATATAGGAAGTCTAGATCGAAGCCTTTCACTAGGGATTGTTATGCGATATTCCTTCACCGGAAAATAAGGCGGATGCTCATTAATATCTCCGACCTGGTAAATACACGCTTATCAAATTATCCTGCCCAAGATTTAAATCACCAAATCTGAAAAACAGACTCTACTCACCTTTACAACCAATTTCGTGTAACCAACCCATCCTCCACCATCCTGAGCAGCAATCTCGAGCGTGTGGGAGCCCTTATATTCTCGATCGAGAGAATTATTTGTAGATAGTCGAACTTCGCCACTACTCTCATCGATTGAAAACAATCCGACTTCATCAGTATCAGCTATAGAATATTTAATTTTTCCAAAAATTGAGCGGTCTGGATCAACACCATTTATCGTCGCGACCAAGTAGCCACTGGGCGAGTTCTCTAGGCATCCAACTTCATATATTAATGAAGAAAAGGACGGAACGAAATGATTTTCTGGCTCAACCTCAATCTGAAAAGTTTCAGAAAAATCATAAGAAGTCTTGCTGATAACATGCATATTTGAGATATGAAAATTGTCATTTTCTCGTCGTTGCAATCCCTTAATCAGAAATTTGAACCTAAGAAGCTCTGATTAAATGTTATATAGGGACAAGGAACAACCTACCTCTAGTATGGTGTAAGTTGTGAACACGCCATCCGTCGTTGAAATGTTTAACGTGAAACTCAATTCATTCAATAATGCTGACGGGTCAGCCAATGTCAGTATACCTAACAGAAATATTGAAGATAATTTCCGAACTTCCATCGGAAACATGCATTTGGTAATCGATGCAGCATAGCTTAAAATTCTTTTTACCTGTTTCTGCATCAATGTCAAAGACAATGCCACCCTTGTCGTAGCCAACGATTGAATAGAGAAGCGTATCTGAGAAATCTGGGTCGTACGCATTTACTTTGAAGACAAAACTTCCGCGTTTTAAGGTTTCAGATAACCGAACCGAATAAATTTGCTTCTCAAAAACAGGATAGCTGTCTAAAAATAAAAAAATAATTGATACGACATTAAAAAACTACAAAGCAGATTAATATTAATAAACTAAAAACCTACCATCCTCATTCACAGCTGTGTTTCTAGCTGTCATCGTTTCTGGATAAATATAGCGGGGTGCATTATCGTTGCGATCGATGACTGGAAATATTCACAGTCAAATATAAAAACATTAGCTCAATGAAAGTAATTTTCATCTTATCGAATAAAGTTACCTTCTATCACAACTCGGGCAGTAGAGCTCAACGTTGGAATACCCGAGTCACGCACAATAACCGAAAACCGATGCTCATGAAACTCTTCATAATCCAGAACTTGTTTCAATAATATGAACCCTTCGTTAGGGTTTACAGAAAACCACTTAGAAACTTGACCAATTGTCCTGTTAATTGTGGGCATTTCCCTAAATTCATTCTCTGAAGTCGAACGCAGAGATTTGTCACGTGTGGATCTGAAGGGGCGCCGAGATCTGTACCCATCCAGTACTAGCTCGTAATTCAACAAGGCATTCACACCAGTGTCATTGTCATGAGCTTTCAACATTCCAATGATTCCTTGGGGTGGCATATCACCCTCAACCACTTTAATTGTATAGACACTCTTCTCGAAAACAGGCTCCTCAGTATTGCTGTCAATTACCTGTACAAAAGTTTATGTCTACTTGAAGATCTACCATAAGATAATGAACTATCCTTGCATCGTTTACCTTAATATTTACGATAGTGGTTGACCAGGATGAAGTAATTAAATCTGTTGCTCGCACGGTTAATCGATGAGATGAAAATGTTGCGTAGTCAAGTGGAGCCGTTATTGAAATAACACCTACAAAGAAATTCTTATTTAAGGTAAACCTGAATATAACTCACCTATAAAATGATCTAAAAGAATTTTACCCGACTGATAGCCTATTGCAAACTGATCCTGATCATTTCCGGCATCAATAGAATACAATATGGTATTCTTAGCATCGGCTACAACTTGTATTACGGTAGAATGAACATCAGCTTCTTCGTGAATCCAAGTCTCATACCACTGATGTTCAAAGACTGGTTGATCATGTGCAATGATTTTTAGAAGTACAGATGTTTCTGATGTGCAAGTGGGAATTCCTGAATAGAACAATAAATTATTATTCCTAGAAACAGATAACAGAAGGAGAAAATAATTGATCACTAGAAAAGCTTACCACCGTCATAAGCCTTGATTATTATTTCATGATTTCCAATACCATCCGGTTTTCTTCTTAACTGAATTTCTCCAGTTTGTTTGCTCAATTCGTAAAGATCTCCAAACGGGCTTCTTACAAGTTCATACCTTATAATTGCATTTTCACTCTCATCGGCATCGAATGCTTTCACCTAAATATCCAGTCGACATTAACACATAATACTGTAATATTTAAACCTGTGTGGAATAAAGGAAATTGCTGAACAGAACTGAATTAATTACCTTAAACACAACATCGCCTGGCTTGGAATCCATTGCAATTACTGCAATATAGGGCAAATTCAAAAAGGTTGGACAGTTGTCATTCTTAGTGAACAAATGAATAAAAAAAATAAGTTAGACTCGGTGGACAGTTAGATTCTACCAAATAAAGTATGAACATTAAAGATAGACTAGCATAATTTATAACATTGATTTTGTTGCAAAAGACAAATCCGAACGTGAGAGCATTGTGGATTAGGCAAAAATGTAGTATTGGCTGAAATATTGACGAGGTTATTCTTACACCTAACAGATAAGACGGTGCGGTTTTTTAACGTTATTTTGAAAAATTTGACTTGATAGAAGATAGAAAAATTTGCTCTGACCAAAGGCCACTTGCTCTTACTGTTCAATTTATTACAAAATTGACTAACCGAATTAATTAGTAGATTCAAAATTTAAATATTTAGAATACTAATGTTTTTCATATAATTCAATAACGCGATTTACCAGAGGGAAGTGAAAAGTGATACCTTACCAGACTTGTGTAACCAGTAATAGATTAATCTTCTTTAGTACTTACCACGTCTATCACCTAAATCAAAATTTAGTCAGAATTAGAATGAGTTTTCTTTTTATATAATTACTAGGCTGGCAAATAAGAACTGATCTCACCGAAACTGTTACACTGCAACGGGCTATTCTTGTCAATCCATCTCCACGGACCTGGTCGAGAATATAATGTTAAATCATTATTTAGAGAAATTCATAGACAGTAAAGGCTGGATAGGTCTTACCTCCACTAGCAACTTGTGTTTAGCATTGTCTTCTCGATCTAATTTTTTTCCCGTGGTAAAAATTACACCAGACGTTGTAATGATCTCGAAGAAGGGGGTAGGATTAAGTATGGCGAACTGAAGGTTTTCATTCATATAGGCTCCAATAACTGAGAGCGAGAGTAGGCTGACAATTTTAGTAGAATTTTCAACTACACTAGCTCTGTAATTCGGACTTCTAAAACTAAAAGATGGGTCTGATTCAAGGTAGTCAACTTGAATGGTCACAGTTCCAAAGACTTGGAATTTCCCATCATTCACGCCAATTTCCAGCATGTGAGTTCCTGCGGTTATATTATCTTCACTGTTAACAAAAATTCGTCCAGATTCAGTTTCAATCCTGAAAGCGTTGGGATCATTTCCACTTCTAATACTGAATGTCAAATTGTCTTTATCAGCGTCAGTTGCTCTCATCAAATGAACAAAAACGCCACTTGCTGTAGGGATGAGCAGATGCACTCGTTCACTGTGCACCACTGGAACCTTGTCATTCACGTTGATCACCTGAAATGCAATTCAAATTTATGACACAACATGACAATTATTCAATCAATACAAATTCTGAAATTCCTATCTAAATACAGGAACACAAATTAATGAAGTCTCAGCTTTCGATTAAAATAGTGTGTCTGACTATAGCTTCAATTATCATAGTTTTAATAACACTAAAACACACCTGAACAAAGACTTCAGCAAGATTGGAAGACATTAATCCACCTCCGTCTACAGCTCGGACATGAAAACTGTAGTTAGATCTCTTCTCGTAATCCAGAGGAGTCACAAGTTGCAAGGCACCAGTTGAAGGGTCAAGATGAAATACCGTCCTCATTTCCTGATCTTCAATGAAAGAGTATGAGACAATGGCATTTATTCCAGCGTCGGCATCAGTTGAAAGAAGGACTAGAGGAATTCTTGCATTTGAATCATCACTGAAGCCGAAGGAAGTAGAACTTCTCATTACTAATGAACCCAGAGGTGCATCTTCAAGAATTTGTCCCTCATAGTATGTAGACGTAAAGTGAGGGCGATTATCATCCTTAGGGAAATTAAATGCAATTAGCTCGCCACCCAAGTGTAACATTAATTAATTTATCAGCTTTATGTACTAAAAATATATTATAATAAATTACCTTGTCCAGCAATTGCACAACCATTGGACACGTTGCAGTAACCCCCCTCTAAAGAAAAATTTTAGGACGGAGTATTAATAGGAGTTATTGAGGGTTAAGGCAATATGACTTACTGAATTTGTCGCCTTTATAACTAAATTATAGGAAGACTTCGATTCTCTGTCCAGCTGTCCCTTGCTCTTGCCCACCAATACAGTGCCAGTCACTGGGTCCATCCAGAATAGATTGTCTTTATTATTTTCAATCTCGAAACTCACACTTTCACTGTTGGCAACATGTAGCCCATATACAAAAGTGCCAGGAGGAGAATTTTCTTCAATATTAACTCTGATTTCTTTGTCTTCTGCTAAATTTCCACACTTTAGTTCTAGACGATCTTCATCCGAAGGCAAGGTGACAACAATAATGACATTAGTCGTGGCACTTAATGGCTGAGGAACTCCATGATCTACGGCTTTTATGCTGAGATGATATTCCATACTAGTATCTCCGTACGGAACCGAGAGAGCTCTGTTCACAAATATAATTCCTGTTTCATTTTCAATGCCAAAAGTGTTTCCAATGTTTCCAAAAATAATTGCATAGGATAATTCCCCATTTTCACCATCGTCCATATCAAAGGCTTGAACCTAAAGAAAATTTATAAGACCATTTTTATTTTGCCTTTCCACAAAATTGATACTAAGCAAATCTATTATTTCTTCATCACCTGTGTCAAAATTGCACCCACAGGCACCGTTTCTGGAACCCTTACTTCTATTCTACCGAGTGCGCCATAAGTATTAGAAGGGAAAACAGGATAATGGTCATTGGAATCCACTATATTGATCAAAAGTCTAACAAAACTGTAGGAATTGTAGGAGTCTCGTGCTTTGACTGTTATCAGATGATGTGGTAAAGTCTCTCGATCAATTTGTCCAGAGTTGGATATAGTGACATCCCCACTTACTATGTCAATATTAAATAATTTCATGCTTCTCAGATCTTGGGCATTGTGAAAACCATAAAGGACTGGTGTGTGCTCATCTGTCCAATTAGACTGGTTGATATGAACTGTTGTAATCAAAGAATTGTTGGTTGATTCTGGAATCCACGCTGTGTAATTTTCTTTGTCCCACATCAAAGTGGAAACGTGCTGGCTTTCAATTACATTTACGACAAGCTGCAAATGAACAAGACAATACACATAAACCAACAATTTCAATGAAAGGAAACATCAAACCATCCAACTCGACTAGACGTAAACTTAATTAGGCATCTCGTCAAACGAATTTGGGTTAGGATCATAACAAAAATTCCTATATGCTTTCTCTTGGTTGTAACAATCTCAGTGTGCCCCAGACTCGGCTCTAAAACTAACTGACAACGTTATTCTGGGTTTACTCCAGACATAGACTTATTAAACCATAACCTTATTAAAGTATAAATGGTATTTTTAGGTTAATTATTTCAATATGAATTTCCTTACCTCTCTGAAAACATAATTGAATCCATCGTTGACACTGATGTTGAGCGTGAATTGAGTAGCAGTCGGAATTGGTCGTGCTAAGATTAGGTTTTCTGAGTCTGCGTTTATGAGAAAGTAAAGTTGAGAATCCCCAGAAACAATTTCGTACCAAAGTGGGTCTCCATCATCATCAAAGGCTTCAATCGTTTCCACAATATACCCATGCCTTTCTCTTGTTGTAAGGGAAACTTGATGATTGGCAGTCATGAATTTAGGTGAGCTAGATGGTCGACGATTGACTGATCGAACACGCAAAATGAGTACATTCTCTGTCTTCAAAGGAACAGGAATTCCACTATCGCTAGCCTCAACTATAAACTTGAGCATCGTTTCACTTTTTAATCTACCAGCTGTTGTGTATATCTCTCCATTGAATGGGTGGATAGAAAACTCATAATTTTCATGAGTATTTTCACCTATATTAATTTGATATTTAAGACGATATTGTAAAGTTCCATTAACTCCAGAATCAGGGTCAAAAGCAATGACTCGATGAATTTTTCTCCATTCGACAACTTGGGGTTCATTCAAGTCCAACGCCTGCCAATTACTCCATTTGAGAAATCCTTCTTGTTCCACATCAACCAAATTTTCTGCATGACTAGGTTCATCCCCTTGTAAATCCATCCCCATTTCAGGGATGTTATGAACGGCGCCTAACCCAAAGAACGCTGGATGGCAGTCATTTATATCGCTAACCTGTTGAGGTGAAAACGTATTTATTGAGCTGCTATCTGATGTTGTTTTCGAAGAGCTTGTTCGAACTATTGCAAAAAAAATAATCAGCGAATTACCTTAATTGTAACTTTGCTGGTTGAGCTGAGTGGTGGGTTTCCCAAATCTGTCACTGTTATATCTAAAATGTGTTGGGCTTGCAGTTCTCTGTCTAGCGAAGCATTAGTTCTGATTTCTCCAGAGTCTGGATTGACGGTGAATAACGATGAGGATCCTTTCAATGCAAACTTCAACCCACCATTATCATCACAATCAAAGGCACTAATATGTAACACAAGGGATCCCACATCGATGTCTTCTGGAATCTCAACAACGTACATTGGTTGTTCCGTAAGAGGAACGCAATCATTTTTGTCAAGGACTTCGACGTACACTTCAATTTTTGCATAATTATTAAAATTATCTGCGCTCCTTGCCACAACAGTGACCCAGTGGGAAGGATGTGTCTCATAATCGAGCATATGGGTTGTCCGTAAGGTTCCAGTATCATCAATATTAAACAAAAATTTAGAACTGTCTTGAATGTAGAATTGAACACCCGAATAGCTCAACTGAAGTGAAGAGTCCGAGTCCAGCATGACCTGAGTAACAATTGTTCCTACTGGTGATCCCTCATTGATACTGGCAACTGTGACGATGTCTGAGAAACTTAGCGTCGGTTCCATTTCCTCCACATCGTAGATCTAATAAAGTAAGGGTAGATTTAGAATATTCTGAATTGGAAACAAATGCCCTGCTAAATCTAAGTAAGAGCAGTCAGACGGTTAGACCTAGTCTACGAATATTTTGTATGGGAGAGAACCATCTTAACTGTTAAAATAAAATGTATTACGAAAAAGTAATTTTTATCTCCAAATATTTCCTCCAAATCTGCCAGTCAAATGTGAAACCCAACCTGTTCATTCCAGCAGGTCTATTGACAAGTAGATCGTTGCAAATTGCATTCAGACAATACAGGCGTATCCAAACCCTCTGTAGAAAGCAATTCAGTTCGACAATATGAAACTGACTTGCAGTTTATTTATTTTGTAAATTGTACAAATCCAGTAGTGGCGCCTTTCCTATGAGCATTTTTTTAAATCGAATCCTGGAATCATTCGGAAAACCATCACCCGTGAATAAAAATAACCATCCATTTTCTTTGCTAAAACTAAAGTAAAACTTAAAATTGGCTGAGAAGAAAAGGAAAGGAGTTAAATCGAAACCAAATGATCCTACCGGGAATAATATTCTATTCTATCAAAGTCGTCGGGTCTCAAATAAAAAGAAAGAAAGGACTTGCCTCTACCACAATAAACGTCTCCGTCCATAACGGGGGTGTTCCACAGTCGCTAGCTTTGATGGTAAGATTGTAGATCGATACAGTCTCGTAATCCAATCCTTTCCGTACTCTAAGGACACCCGATATTTCATCCAAGACAAAATCCCCCTTGCTACCATCCACTAATGAATATTGAACTAAACCAGCCAGACCTAAATCCTCGTCTTTTGCAAAGACACGGGTCACGACTGCTCCCACCTGACAACAAGATAAAAATTTATTATTTAATTTCCAGAAATAGCCTAAATTGGATAAAAATGAAATGGAGAAATTGGAATTGCAAATTATTTAATTTTGCAGCACAGAATTAGACACAAAATAAATCCTTTTCTGCTAAGTCTTAATTATTCAGCTTCAAATTAATTTTTTTTTTGTTTTTCTGTTTTCTGATTTAACTGTTGTAGTTGCTATTATCCTATAAGTTTATAGTTTATTTTAGGTTAGGGCTATGAATAAGGTTCGTTTACCATTTCCAGAACAAACAATTTTAGAATAATAATTATTAAGTCATGCCAAGAGAACTAGATGAGAAAAACAAAATATTTTACCGGCCAATCCTCCCTAATTTTGACATTCATCATTTTGATACCGAAAGATTCAAATGAAGGATGATTATCGTTCAAATCTTCAACCTGTAACCATTACAAAATTTTCTCGTAAAATTTTACCCGTAATTCTGAGCGAAAATCGGGAATCGAATCAACTTGCCTGAATTGTGGCAACGGCAATAGAAGATAATTTCCTTGGGGTTCCGTTGTCTTCGGCTATAACTAGAAGTTCATATGTATCCTGGCGTTCACGATCCAGCTCACTCATCAATTTAATCTCCCCAGACTTCTCATCAATCTTGAATTCGGAAGTTTCAGTCAAAAGTCGATAAGAAATGGCTGAATTTGGTGTTCTTTCCTCGTCCTCATCATAGGCCTTCATTTGAAGAATTGTCTCGCCGACTAATTGATTCCCTTCTCCTATTTTTATCTTCATTGTGGACTTGATGAATCTGGGTGGCGAATCATTGAAATCTCCGATCTATAGACGGAAAATTTTCATCTCAAACACTGAATGAGAAATTCATCTGGGCTTAGAAGTTCTTACATGAATTAATAAAAATTTGGAAAGGCATTTGGACGGTTTTCCTTGGTCCCAAACACTAATATTTAGATTATACGAGACAAACTCTTCACGATCGAGTGGAGATGCAACAACCAAGTGAGCTTCTTGAAGACTTTCTTCTCCGAATTCACTCGAACTCCCAACATTAACAATGTCCCATGCTCCATGATTTTCGTCACCATTTGAAATGACAAAAGTAAGCACTCCGTTGTAACCTTTATCCAGGTCACGAGCTTTGAGTTTGAGCACAACTGAACCGACTTCTGTACTTTCGTTCACCTTTAGAAAGCAAATAAATTTCTGAGGGTGAGTAACTAAAATAAAGACATAGGTGACTTTGGTTGAACCCAGCAAAGTTGGCTAAGCAATTTAAACCGAGAAAGATTCTTAAAAAGCTGGTCTCGAATTTGGAATATAAAAATTCTAATTCTGGTTAGAAATAAAAAGTTGTTTACCGTAATTTCACTCGGAAGGCCGATAAACTCTGGTGTATGTATATTTTCTCCATAGCGGCTTGATAAGGTAGAAAATCCATTTTCATTTTCATCATTTTCATCCACTTTATTATTTTCTTCAAACAAAGCAGACACTCGTTCGAACCGTTCTTGAATCCCAGTATCTTGGCATTCAAAGACAGATTGAGACGTCGAGTACAATTTAACTCCAATTCTGAGTGCGTCTGATTTATTAAAATTTGTTCGCAATGTGTCTCGCAGCTCGACTTTGATAGTCATAACGTCAGAATAGTATTCTCCATCTGTGGCAGTCACATTTAGATATCTCTTCGAAACTCTCAAGTCTTTCAAATCGCACATAACTCTAAATCGCCCTGAGACAGAATCCAATCCAAAGCAACCGTCTTCATTCCCACCCACAATTCGGAAAGCAACGATGTCATTACGATCAAAGTCAATTGCTTGGAGCTTTCCAAACTCAGTCTCAAACTTAATCCCTCTATCTATCACCGCGATGCAATTGTTCACAGTGAACAATGGTCTATTGTCCTATAATGTCCAAGAGAATAAAAAACAAAATAAAAATATCTAGGAATACACATTTTACTAATTAATTGGGTATGTATGACCAAACTTGATCGAGTTGAAAAGTTAAAGATTAATAAAAAAAACTTACATTCATATCCTGGATCTGAAAAAGAGAAAAAAAGCACTGTCAGTCAGTTGATAAATGGCAATTAGTACACACTAGTTGTATATCATCTAAATCTCCGGTAAAATTCAATTTAGATTATTTAAGCATATTTCTGACCTGTCAGCTAATAATATTAAGCAATACAGTTTTGAGCCTGCCAAACGAAAAATTTAATTTAGTGCTTAGGTACTACCTCGTACATATAACCAGATTTCGTATAAAAATTTAACAGTTCAAAGTTTGGATTCTTAAAGAAGGTTACTTCATTGATCATAACGACTTTTATGTTAATATATTTGCTAGCAAAAATAAGTCGATTCAAGGCGAACATTTTGGTGAAAAATCATACTTGTCTGCTATCCACGTTTTGAAAGACAGGAGAAAATCAAGCTTACAGTTTACCCTTATCAAAAGCGCAAAAACAGCCTAATTCACACATTAATTCTAGATACTAAGGCCGAGAATTTTACTTACTGACCGATAGCAATAATGAGATAGTTCATGCTTTGAGTTTAAAATTGAAAGATCCGTCATTACGCAATGTGTAAATCTCATTTCTGAGCTGGACTTTTAAGACTTAAAGTTGAATGACTTCAAAGGCCAAACATGAATTGAAATGGGTTTGCCTTCACCATATCTTATGATTTTTGCTCAGAGTTATCTCAAGTTAAAGTGAGCTAATCGGCAACATGCCTGTACCACCTCACTTGTTGTCTCTCCAGTTCTGCTAAATGATATGCTAATTTGTATTGCTTATACGGAGATATATCACATCGTCGTAAAGAGAGAGAAAAAGGGTTCATACCGCGATGGTGATTGTAGTCTCTGCCTCCCTCCGAGATGGTTGTCCCCAGTCGGATGCACGAATTCGCAATTTGAAGCGCCGACGACTACTCTCATAATCCAACACTTCTGTTGTTCGTATTTCACCAGAAAAATGGTCAATACTAAATGGTACAGCCTTCAAATTGGCAATGTTGTACGTGACATATCTAAGGATCAAATCATACGGAATAAATCACCATTGACTCTTTTGAAGGTACTTGTAAGCAAATGCAGATAACATCAAATGGGAACGAGTTTGAATTGAAAGACTTGTTGACATTTAACCCGATGAGATATAAAAAATCATGGCAAGTCAAGTAAATAATGAAACATAAGACTGTCTGTTATCACGACTTGATTGAATAATAAATTATATCCAGTCTTTCACTTGTATTGACTATAAACAAGGAAAACAGTTTACCCATTCTCTCCTTGATCACGATCCTTGGCAGTTACTTTCACAACCTTTGTTCCAATCGGCTCATTTTCTAGCAGAAAAATTTCCGTCTTTGGTAAGTAATCGAAGACGGGAGCGTTATCTAAGAAAATAAAACATTGTTCAGTTAAATGGTTTAGCTAGATTAGATTAAGTGCTGGATTAATTTAGTTAAAAAAGCAAGGGAGGGACAGAGAATGAATGCGTAGAACGGACAAGAGCAGGAAATCTAAATTTTTATCGTCAGTTAAAATAAAGAATTCTTGAGGAAAGTAACTTTCCTCTTTCCTGAGCCATACTATGAAAGTTAACAATCGAAATGCCATCGGCCCTAGAAAGCACAAAATCTGTAAATTTTGTGAGTGTGATTATGTAATCCCGGCATTAATGTTGCTAGGTAGATGCTAGGCTTCCCGATTGCTTTCCTTTGCCACTTCTAACACATGACACAAGATGCGGTGCATAGTCAGCTCTGATGCGGATAAAATGGTATACGCAGAGCAAAAGATTTCATTGCGAGTTTGGTGAAGTGAAAGTGGAATCAAGGGTTTGAGGAGTTAAGGTAAATAATGTAAGGACAGTCGAACGAATGGCTCAGATGATGCTAGATTAGGTAGAACAGGATAAGAGGTTCCCTGCCAAGCCAAGATTTCCTGTCGTAATACCAATACCGAATGGGTAGGACATGTGAACCACAAAAATATTAAGAAACTTGGAGCTTACCATTATCATCTAATACTTTGATCAAAATCTTGACAACAGATCGATGTCTTCTGAGATGCTCAATTCTTCCTGGTCGTAGGTCTAAGGAGTCAATGGTAAGCGTATATGTTGATTTTGCTTCCGCATCTAGCCATCTTGACGTGTAAAGAACACCTGATTTTTCCAACACAAATTCCTCCCCCTCATTCCCACTGGAAATGCTCAGAATAACTTTTGGATCTGGCCTTTTTAAACGCAAAACAACGGAGTGCGGAGCAGCAGTCTCGGAGATGTCTACTTCGTATAAGTCTTTATCAAAAATCATGGAGCTAGATGACTGACTTAGTCCCGTCTCATCTACTACATTTATCTCCAAGTCCTGAAATCAATAAGATCGTATATCTTAACGCCCTTATTCTTCACCTGAACCATAAAATACCTCATTCCTAATTTCATACATAATCAACTTTAATTACTTCAATTACTCCATTTCCCTTTCAAACAAAAGTTACTTGAAAACTACAGTTACTTTTGACACTCTCTATACGCCAACCACTGAATCTATAATGATCTTCTCTACATCTGTCGACAGAATGGAATCACTGAAGATAGAATTGATAAACTGGATGCATACAAAGTATCTATGCTTGTGTATATCGTTTCCTTGCAAAAATTTGCGGAAAAGTTAACCAAAATAAGTAATGCTATACTGATACTCTAATATAGGTAGAACATATCATTTTAAAGTAAAAAGAAAAAAGCTAGTTTTTTACCTTTTCAGAACTTTTTGAAGGTTCGCCTCGATCAGATGCACGGAGAGTCAAATTGAATATATTTGGTTTGAGTCCATTGAAATTCAAATATTTGGCTACAATAGGTGACATTTCAATGTAGAACTCATTTCGACTGGACGTGGGGGTTACACGAAATACACCGTTTGGATCCCCTTCCCTAATACTTAAGTCTACAATTCCATTTTCTCCTTCGTCTGGATCACGGGCAGATACAATTGCATAAATGACTCCATATGGCCTCCACTCCACCTCAAATTGTAATCATTGGAATATTAACTACTTTAATAACCTTGTTGTAACTTAATTTAATAATAGCTCCATGTCAAATAATTGGAAATATACCAAATCCTAAGTGTTAACTCATATAAAAGGCATAACAGAATCTCATTGTTAAAAGCGAAAGTTATTTTTAACTAAATCCGCTAAAGTTAATATGGAACAGTCAACAGTATTATTAAAAACTGGATTTGGTAGCAAAACACGGATCAATAGATTATCCTACATATTGTTCACACTTATGAATAAATACATACTTTCTGTAGGCGGTTGATGAGGATTTGAGGTACATAGCGATTAACAGGACGGATGTGAATGTTGACTTGTGCTGTACTTTCTGAAGAAAGTCCTGAGTTCCAACGATTTCTGGCTCGAATGCGTAACTGTTGCCTATCCTTTGAGCTACCTGTGAGGGGTTGAACAGTGGAAAGGATGCCGGTAATTGGATCAACGCTCCAATAATCGTTCCAGTCCGCCACACTGTATTTAAAAAGTCAGACTCATGAATTATGATCGACGTCACTCAAGGCTTTCTACGTCCTCATTCCCCCCTTAATTTATACTTGTACGTCCTCAAAATCAAATAACCATAATAAATTCTTCCTCGAGCGTCGTAATCTAGATGTAGAAGAGCATTTTGTAAGCAGAACCTCATTATGGGTGCTAACAAAATAAATTTGAGCTAAAACGGAACGGATTTGACAAGAATAAATTTTCAACTAATCATACAAAACCTTAATTTTTAGCAAGTTTTACGAAATGATAAGGATCGATATAGATAAAATGATAAGTGCCCGTAATTTGTTCTCTAAAATATCATTTAATACTACCAAAGACGACCATTTCATCTCAGTTGATAAAAAGTCTAAACTATTAGTTAGTGTAAGTAGGATGGTAGGTGGAACTGGAATTTGAAGGATGGAGCTAACATTCCCAGAGGAATTTTGAACTAGGTCGTTCCAGTAATAACTAAAGTTTCATATTGATATTGTATCTTCCATCATTAACACAAAAAATAAAGGTATTCATTATTTATTTTCATTGTTCTACTCATTCAATTAAATTAAAATAATTCGGTTCATTCAAAAAATGAAACATCAAAAGCATAAATAATGCAGGATTACGTTAAAATCCAGTTAGTCCTGAGGCTGAAATTAGCTTGTGAGATACATAGATTGCGAAGAGCTGATTTAAACGCACCGAGGGAAAATAAAATTGGCACAGAGTTATTAGCTGAAAGAGACGAAACCCAATGAGGGAAGAAACTCCTTAGGCCAGGTTAAATAATGCTTAATGTGAATCTTGCAGATGTTCATTAGACGTCGTGAGCCGAAGGATTATACTATCTTTCCATTTCTTCCCTTTGACTGAACAGTCGTGAAACTAAAATGCATTCTTGCATCGCACTGCCCTTTTACACAACCCCACGGGTCCTATTGTTCCGTCCTAATCAAGGAAAGGACGAACATAATTTAAGAGCTTCCCAACCGATTACTCAACACAACTGTACTCAAAATGTGGTCCTTGTACACAAAAGATAGTTAGAAAATCTTGATGCGTTTCAAACATCACCTTTTCATTAATATGCTGTTTTTGACAATAAAAGATATCCGGAACCCAAATAAGATCATACGTACTCTCGTGAAATCCGTGTTATAACATGGTCAATTTAGTCATTTATAGTTTCAGGTTCTGCACAGATTTAGCTTTATTTTTGTCCGCAATTAGTTTAATTTCAAAATTATCATTTAATTATAGGACTTGGCGTTTAGTTGACGTCTTTCTTTAAATACATTTTGCTAAAATTCTGGAAAAAACGACCGGAATGTACAGCGGCAGAAGTCATTTTTTATTGATTGAGAAGGTGACAAAAGCCTTTCTACAAATACTGCATTACATATGATTAACTTGATTAAGCTCATCTATTACAACCATATGGCTATTGCCACTTTCACACTATAGTTTTGCGAAAATGACAAGTGAGGGAAAAAAGCTATTGTCGATTTTATTTTTGCTACTTTAGAATTTGCCAATTTTCCATTTGGCACTTGGACATGGATATTCCCAAGGTGCGTCAACAAAACCTACTACCAGGTGACATCATACTTCGTAACAATTACATTTTCTCAGAAATCTTCCTTTTTGAGCTGACCTGACCAAGTCTAGGGATACCGTAGC
>WJEZ01000355.1:0-31246 GCA_009869925.1 Thalassaphorura encarpata
CTTTGACTGTAATCTCTTGAGAGGCTAATAATTCTGAAAATGTGAGCGATCGAAATAGAAATTAATTTTATGGAACAATTCCCCCAATCATAGGACTCAACTGATTGAACGGACAGCTAATAATACCTTCGCATGGCAGATACACTTGCACAAGCGTTGTGAATTCTTGTCATTGTGAGCATATTGGAAATACAGGCAACTCCTCGACCTGGATCTGAAGCCAGCTCCGCCACCGTTCCATCCAAGAGGAGCTCACCAGTAGGCAACTGTCTGGTTCCCAATTTATTCTTCAGCTTCATCACTTGAATGTTATTCAGAGAGTCATCATCATTTCGAACTTTCACAAAAAACATGGACAGTCCTGTGGAGCCCTAATTTGCAAAATAAAATACTTGTAAATATTTTTTTCTTTAAGAATCACAAGATTACACTTGCATGGGAAAAAAATAAACCAAACCTGAACAAATTCTCCACTCGGATTTGTAATGCGGGCTAAGGTAAACGTCATATCCGAGTCGTTGGCGGAAGAGAACCATTTGTAACCGTAGAGCCTGTATTTACCGTCTGGTTGTTCAACAGCGAGTGTCTCTGTTCCACTCCCAACATCTGACCCACCTGCAACCGTAAATTAAAGAATTTAGTTGACTTGATGTCGAAGTGGAAATCTGGGATTATGTTTACCTTTCCTTTCTGTCATCCACTGGCCAGATGTCCAGAAATCCTTCGGATTTCTTGAAGTTAGGTGACGAAATGCGTGTTCCAACTTTGATATCTTGAGTTCCTACAGAATAAGTAAAGTATGACTTGTAAAAGCATTAAATGAAAATATCCTATAAATTCAGAAGGAGAGTGTGTAATCTACCTTAATAGTTTTAGCTGCTCCATCGGTCATAGCTAATGGGCAAGTATATAAACCTATAGATAGATAGAGACATACTTTATTCAAATTGTCCAACAGATTTCACAACATATGTATCATGAACGCTTCATGGGATGTCTACTCACAACTCTAAATACTTTTTTATATTAATATCATAGCATTTTGCTCATTAATTGAAACATTGCTGGAAGAGCTATTAGAATTTGTTTTATTTTATAATGCTGCTACTAAGGGTGGACCTTACCATAAAACTTTCGTCAAAGTATGACATACCTGACGAAGGGGAATATAGATATAATTTCGTCAGTTGGACTAGTCGACTCCAATCTCCATATTTACTTTCTTTCTCATAGGGCAAAGCTATTAATCCTTCTTCTGCAGAGACATCTTTCATTGCACGCCAAGCCTGACAAGTTACTGTAATTCCACATAATGGATAAGGATATTTTTTCACGATTTTTTAAAAATGATACCCTGTATAAAACTTACCCACTTTGTCTACACGTCGCCCCCAAGCATCCGTATGAACCACATAAGGTGGATTAGCCTCACACTCGACTGATAAGGGCTCTAGCTCTGTCCTGATACGTTCACCAAACCGAGTCAATTCAGAATCGACGTTTCTCATTACCTTTAAAAAAATCGTGTATATTTTATCAGCAAAGACTCCAAAAATATTATTTTACCTCTTGTGGAATGAGCCGAGCGAGTAAGCGCCGTAGAAAAGCATCTCCTAAATAAGGATTCTCCAGACGAGGGATGTTCTGGAGAAATACACCAACTTTTGCTCGTTGAAATTGCATGATACTCAAAGTAAAATGTACTAATGTGGTAAAATTACATAAAAATAAAGTTTCAAAACAAATGTTAAAAAACCAAAATATTGTCAAAAAATCTTGGAAACTTCAAAAGTTTGGCGGTGATTTTTGCTCACGTGTTATTTGACGTCAGGAGATTTTATTATTGTGGCGAAGAGCCTCCCACAACGTCACGCCTTTTTATTTTGAACTATTCATGTGCGGGGAAATTGAAACAGGGAGAAAATGGCGAAGTTTACTTGAAAGTTAAAAATAATTCTTCCTCAGAAGACTCACATTTTGACAGGTAATTGAATTGATTCCGTTGAAAATCGTTAAATTAATTACATCTTGTATTTGTAAATTCATTAGATTTTTGTTTCTTTTCTTTACTCATTGCAGTGAGTTGGATTTGAATTAGGGTGACGCTAGTGGCTAGTTTTAGAAATCAGTGACGGACGGAGACGGATGAATTGGAATTTGACTTGGACATAAAAGAATAAGAGTTTGAAAAACATCAGCGATCAAAATGAAGCAAGCTGCTATTGTATTTGAGGACCAATGGCCCAAAATGCAACCTTCTATTGTCAAATTACTAAGACAAGAACCAGTAAATCGATCTGAATGGCAAGATTTATTTTACTCCGTCCATCAAGTTTGCTTATGGGATGAAAAGGCAGCTCCAAAAATCTATCGGGCACTTCAAGATAACATTGCAGATTTTATTGGGCAGGCACAACAGGTATGTAAATCGAACTCTCTACTATCAGTCAATTCGGCATGCATATCAAAATATACTCATTCTTTTCTGTACTCTTGCTTTTCTAGAGAGTACTTGTACATTCGGAGGATCAGGCTCTTCTGAAGGCATATATTAACGAATGGAGGACATTTTTTGAACAATGTTCTTATCTGCCTAAACCATTCAGTCAAGTCGAGGTATCCCTAAACAATCATTCCCAATCACAACAAAGTTCAGCTGCGAAAAAACATAAAAACGACGAGAGCGATGTTCGCAAAGTAAGTTAAAGTAACGAAAATCATATGAATTAATGAGTGCAGACGTTTATTTTCGTTCATATTTTCAGTTAATGCTGGACAGTTGGAACAACCAAATATTCTCCAACATTAAACAACGATTGCAGTCCTCTGCCATGAAATTGGTCCGTGCAGAAAGAAACGGAGAAGCTTTCGAATCTCTGCTTGTGATCGGTGTTCGTGAATCTTACGGTAAATACAACAATTATCGATTATTAAAAATATGGCACTAACTTTGATGAACTAAAATTTGATTTCATTGTCTGCAGTAAATCTGAGCTCTGACCCCGAGGACAAATTAAAAATCTATAGAGAAAACTTCGAGAAGTCCTACATTGAATCTACTGAAGGTTTCTACCGTGTAAAAGCTATGCAATATCTACATGATAATGGCGTGCAAAATTACATGGTGTATGCTTTCGCAAAACTCAGAGAAGAAGACTTGCGGGCTAAAAAGTATCTGGAGGCTTCCAGTGGATCTATTCAAGCAGTGAGTTTTTGAAATGTAGTGTTCAGGTTTGTGTGAATTTAATGTAAAAAATTTTTTATCTGCAGCTCATGGATTGTTGCGTTAATGTGCTAGTTGGATCCTTCAAAGACACAATTTTGGCAGAATGTCCAATGATGATAAAACACAACGAGACTGAAAGTAAGTTACTAACCTAAAATAAGCTTAACTAAGCTTTTCCCCCAGAAAGCAATGTCTACCCAAGTACTTAAATATCGAGATAACAGTTTAATCGTTCTTTCGTTCTTTTAGAGCTCCAGCTGATGTACCGACTAATGGATAGAATTCCTGACGGAATCCAAGCCATGCTCCGCGATTTAGAAGATCACATTATCACAGCTGGATTAGATGACATGAAACAAGTCGCAGATATTATTACTCAGGTTAGAGATCCTGTTATATTTCATAATTTGTACGAAAAATTCTGTTCTGCTTTAACTTCCTATCGGGATTCTGGAAATATGCTTTAGAATTTCTATTCTACTGATGCTGTCAATTAGATTTAAAGCTAAACCATTTCATTCTCACAGGACTCAGAAAAATATGTGGAACGGTTGCTGGAATTGTTTCGAAGGTTTAGTTCCCTCGTTTGTAACGGCTTCCTGGATGATCCAAGATTCCTCACTTCCCGTGATAAAGCATATAAACTCGTTGTGAATGATACATCAGGTAGGTTATCTATATTAAGAATTCTTGAGAGCCAATTGTACTTGTTACACCCACAATTTATTATCAAATTGATTTCAGTCTTTCGCTTGGAGTTACCAGTTTCAAAACAAGTAAGTGAAGTTTATGATACAGAGAATTAATACGCGATCTTTTCTTCTGACAATTTTAACTGCTAATTTTTTAGGGACCCTCTGTGAAGACTCAGCCCGAATCACGTTGTCCCGAATTATTAGCCAACTACTGTGACCTCCTCCTCCGAAAAACCCCTTTGAGTAAAAGACTCACTTCTGACGAAATCGAGGCACGCTTGAGAGATGTGGTGAGTGTCATCTTGAATTAACTAATGAATTTAGTTCTAGTTCCTCTGATTCTAATCTAATTTGATTTATTTGCAGCTACTAGTCTTGAAATATGTTCAAAATAAAGACGTATTTATGCGATACCACAAAGCTCACTTGACGAGACGATTAATCCTTGACGCTTCCGCTGACTCAGAGAAGGAAGAGAATATGGTCGAATGGCTACGCGAAGTCGGAATGCCAGCAGATTATGTAAATAAATTAGCTCGCATGTTCCAAGATGTCAAAGTCTCAGAGGATTTGAATATTCAATTCAAAGAGCAATACCGATTCACCAAAGGACCAATCGCAGGTAAATGTTTCTTTTGCTTTGAATGTAGGAATTCGATTGGCTGAACTTGTATTTATCTAACATGAATTGTTTAGACTCAATAAACATCAAGATTTTGAATGCCGGAGCATGGGCACGTGGAAGTGAACGGGTAACAGTTTCTTTGCCACTGGAACTAGAGGACTATATTCCTGAGGTCGAAGAATTCTACAGGCGAAAACATAATGGCAGAAAACTTCAGTGGTATCATCACATGGCGAATGGAACGGTAAGTTTTTGGTTCAGCTGCTTGGATTTAGAAGTTTACTCTATTGGTGAGCTAACTACCAAAAATATTAATCATTTTATTTTGCAATAATCTAGATAACTTTTTCCAATGCGGTTGGAAAATTCGATCTGGACGTCACGACTTTTCAAATGGCAGTTCTATTTGCGTGGAATCAGAGACCACGAGACAAAATCTCCTATGAGAATCTAAGACTTGCTTCGGAACTTCCAGATCCGGAGCTAAGAAAAACATTATGGGTAAGCAAGCAATTGGTATATTTTATAATTTATGTTATTATTCTTTCGGTTTATGCGGGACTGAAAATCATTGTAATTGCTGATATTGCAGTCTCTTCTTGCCTTTCCTAAAGTAAAGCGACAATTACTTCTTCACACTCCAGAGGTTCAAAGTCCCAAAGACTTTTCGGAAAATACAATGTTCTGGGTCAATCAGGAATTCACTGTTGTGTAAGGAATATTTCTTTTATCTTTTTTACTGTATAAGTATTTGAAGAATATAGCTCAAAACATGAAATTCACGACCTATGTTTTCTCTAAATTTTAGGAAAAATGGTAAAACACAGAAAAGAGGCAAAATTAGTTTGATTGGAAGACTGCAATTATCCACCGAAAAATCACGCGACGAAGACAACGAAGGAATCGCCCAACTCAGAGTTTTACGAGTTCAAGAAGCAGTTATAAAAATTCTCAAAATGAGAAAACGTATATCGAACGCTCAATTACAAGTGGAATTAGTTGATATTTTAAAGAATATGTTTTTACCCTCCAAGAAAATGATTAAGGAGCAAATTGAATGGCTCATTGAGAACAAATACATGAAAAGGGATGAAACGGACATTAATAATTTCATCTACATGGCCTAGACCTAGTCCAAAAATCAGGGGAAAACAAATGTTTCGATGTGCCAGTTTCCTTCTGACCTTGATCTGTTTGCAAAACTTATTCTGAGTGAGCAATATGACATATGAGTGTAAGTTGTGGTTGTGTCCTTAAAAATATGGTGAAATCCTCGAATTTCATTGCAAATGTGGAGTGAAAAGGAAACACTTCTCATCGGCCACATCACCCGAGCTTAATTTGAGCCAACATCGATAAAAAGGAACCTTCTGAAGCCCTTGTTAATTTTTTCTGGGTTAGTTGTGGAACTCGTATCACCTTAATTTAAAATACTCTTCACACTTGTCTCGACTACGAAACGGACTTCCAGTGCAGCCCCAATAAGAATTGTTCAAACCCATACAATATAGTCACAGAGTGTCTGGAGAACATTTTTAGAGTTGATAAGACAAGACAAAGCCAAGCCCTAAATGTCAAATGTGATTTTGGAGAAAATTATTTAGTAGACATTTTATCAGCGTGGAATTTGATTAAGCTGTTTTTTTTTTAAATAATCATTCATTGGGCCACACATCTACAGTTGTAAATTGGAACAGTATGATATTTAATTATAAGATTAATTAAGATGTAATTAAATTAGTTTACTTCAATTTACTTTCAATTTCATCCTGTCTCTCATGTCTTGTGTCTTGACTTGACAGTGATTGTGAAGTGATTATGCGTTTTTCGAGTATAAGGAGTTACACAATAAAGATTTATTTAATAAATACAAAAAAAAACGGGAAACTAAACTACATTGTGAATGTTTTGATCATCAGTTGAATCTGGACAGATCTAATTTCTATTTCGTGAATTGCGAATTTCTTATGTTTTTTGCGAATTGGATTGTGATTGCAAGAGAGGTCGCCCATCCATGGCTTCCATGTACTCGTATGCATTGTGGAAAGCACGAGCTGGGCGCTTGATTTGGTTCGATTTTATATCTTTTACATGCATTGGATCCTTCTGTACTATCCTTCGCACCCAGAGACCCAGACATTGAAGAGGACAGTCACACACACACACACGTACAGTTGGACTTGAGAGGATTGATTGAATTCCTATTCTATCCCAGCCGAGCCTAGCTAGGCCAAAGTGCGAAGCAATAAGTTGCTCAAAGTGAGCAGAACACGAGCACATAGGATTAAACGTAACGTGTAGCAGACAAAAAAAGAAATTGAATATTAATTTTATTTGGATTTTTGGAATAGTCAGCCTCGGTTCACATTACATTCACTGCCATTCCATCTCAAGAACAACAGGAATTTTTGTTTCATCTCTCCAAGCAATCATTAATTGGTAAAAGGTAAGAATGAGTGCATGCACAATGCAATATAAATATTTATTGCACTTACGTATACGTTACGTACGTGTTGCATACGCTTACCCTGAGAATGCGAGTTGACTGCGTAGTTGTAATTTTACTAATAGTAACGAACTCAAGCTATTACAAGTCTATCTAGTAAAGTAAGTACTACTACTTGTCAGTGACCTTGGTAGATAACTTATGATAAAAGTGGTTTAGTCTCTAAATATCTTTCTCGCTTCTTGTGTAGCACGTGCAGCGTTAACTCAGTCAGTTTGTATTATTTTTATTTATAAAGTAACCTTTTGTCTCTCAGGAACAACTGACAACCGTAATAATCACAATTCAAAATCTAGTAAATTGTATAATTGTAAGGTTGAGCGTGGAGGCTTTAGTTTTTAAGAACCTCAATACAATAGAGTTCATTCCTCTTATTTCAAGCCCATACGCCATATCCTAGACGCTCACGCTTAGTATTGTAGTTAAATCATCTTCGGACACATTTGGAATCAGAATCGTTGAATTATAAAGCATTCGTTGAATTTCACAGGAACTGAAGTCCAAGTAGATCAACAGTAAAATTTCCAATGGCACCCAAACAGAGACGAATTGCTGTCTTGGGGTTTCGAAGCGTTGGGAAAAGTTCCCTAACAATTCAATTTGTCGAGGGTCAGTTCGTCGATGCATATGAGCCCACTATCGAAAACACATTTACAAAGACAATGAAAGTGAAGGGTCAAGAATATCAAGTAACTCTTGTAGATACGGCAGGTCAAGATGAGTATTCAATCTTCCCCACACAGTACTCCATGGATATTCATGGCTACGTGCTTGTCTACTCCATTGCCGATCCTAGATCCTTAGAAGTTGTTCAAATCATCTATGACAAACTTTTGGATATGACTGGAAAGGTAAATGACAGGGTTGATTTAATTCATTTCAGTTCGTTCTCGTTCTCAGAGTTTTTATAATTTTACAATAACTGTTTAGGTGAACGTTCCAATGGTTCTTGTGGGAAATAAAAAGGACCTCCATGCTGAAAGAAAAATTGGACAAGAACAAGGGAAGAAATTGGCAGACTCTTGGCGTGCTGTTTTTCTTGAAGCCTCTGCCAAAAACAATGATTCAGTCACAGATATATTTTCCGCTATTTTAGGTCAGATTGAAAAAGCTGACACATCTACGCCGGACCAGGGTGATAAACAAAGCAACTGTAATGTAATGTGACCTGTAAAATCTTTCGTACAATACTCTATCTATAATCGTTGAACATAATAAATACTTTATTTTCGACTCCTCATCAAATACGTATTTTTACTGGAATTATTGGTTCAAGACTGAACATAATAGACATAGAAAAACGGAAATGAAACTTGATAATAAAGCCAATCAAATCGAAGGACATGATTCTCTTCTGCAACCTGGTTTCACTGTTTGTTAACAGAACCGTACCGACCATTAAGTTCACGGTTATTCAACTACATTTGTACTAAATACTCTGCGATTGCTGGTCTTTTCAATTATGAATAACAGCATTTCATTTCGTCAGCAGAAGAACATGTCGTCTCGACAATTGTTATGCTGAAGCTAGGTTTTGCGCATTGATCTAAACAGACTCTGACAAACTCAAGACATCGTCACATCAGATGCCACGATTTCATGGGTCGCTTAGTCGAGAATACTCGCCGACATCGTCAATAAACATGAATATCCAATTCTTGATTTTCAGCGGTTGAAATAACAATGTTTTAATCGATTCTTGCCAATAATTTGTTCAAATGTCATTCTAATTTTCGTAAAAAACTAAGGCTTAGGTCCTCCTTTATTCTTCTTGCCTGTTTTCGCTTTGGACGGTTCTAAATAGGCATCGTTGGCCAGTGCCTGAAGTTCTGGACTTTTGCTCCAACGCTCACGAATGGGCTCCAGAAGTCGATTAATATAGTTTCCTACGGCGGTCTTAAGGTCTCCGGGATGTACATCCTTAAAATGGAAAAGTAAGGTTAAAACAAGATAAGAAATGTTCATAAATATGATGTGAAAATTACTGATTTTAAGTTTTGTACCCCTTTCGCAAACGCTGCCTCCAAATCTTCGTAAGTTACAAACTCTTGATTTCCTCCATACTCTTCCTTGCGTTCAATTCTAAACGGTTCCTTCTCCATAAAAAGAGGATAAATCACATGTTTTGCAAATGCAAGAACTCCATTCTCGGTAATGTTTCCGGGTTCACAAAATGCTTTCTTGAGCTTCTTCTTAACATCTGCAGGGCTATCCAGAAGATCAATTTTGGATTCAACTTCAGAGGAAGACATCTTACCCCCAGTCAAACCAGGAACTGCGACATAGAATATAATAACGATAGATTATTATTTGGTCATCAATACATGTTTGTATTTGTGTCAAACTAACCCATTGGATTCATTAGATGAATGCGCTTGGCATATCCCAATTGAGGTAAATATTTTTCACCAAACGTAAATATTTTCCTTTGGTCTACACCCCCGAACTGGGCGTCGCATTTCAAATATTCCTCATCTAAGGCTTGGAGACCTGCAAACCGAAATAAAATGTCGTCATTAAGATTCAACCGTTCTTGGTACACTTTGTTTAAGAATATTCTAGTCCAGAATTTTTATCTTCATTACCAGGATACAATAGACCCGAAAGAAGTGGATGCTCAACTTATGCTCAACTTGCTTTACAACCTCAGCTCCAGCCTTCTTCGAGTCGTGCTCCGTGACAAGGGACGACAACCGATAAACATCCATGGTGAATTCCCTACGAATTATTAAAAAACCTCGTTTAGGGCTGTAGACACACACAAGTAAGTAATTTCTCAAAAGAACCTCTTACTTTGTGAATTGGTAGTCCGAACCCTTGACAAAAACAAGTTTATCCAATGGAACCCCAATCGAAAGAAGCATAGCCTTGATTATTTCTTCATAATAACGTGTTCGTAAAACCAAGAGATCCCACGGGGCTTTCATATTATCAAGATAAGCGTGCAAATCCGCAAAAAGAATTGTAACGTGACATCCCGCCCGTAAAAAATCCGCTACTTTGGACATTGGAACAAAGTATGCAATGTGAGGTTTTCCAGTAGTTGCTGTTCCCCAGTATATCTTAACACATAAAATTTCAACTCATTATTACTGATCGGGTAATTGAGCGTAATTTTATTGCTTACAAAATACCTTGAGATCACGTTCGCCAAGAATCACGTCCATTCTTTCCTCTCCTAACACTTCCTGTAAATTCCTAGTAATCAATGTTTTCTTTTCCTCAACTGTCATATTAGAAATGGAGTTTTCTTCTCCATCCCCATTCGCCGTAGCCATGATTCTTTGAGCAATATGTTCAATTTTCTGCTGAAGAGCAATTAATTTGACACTCGCACACTCAGAGCACGTTTACTTTCTAATCTCTATTCTCTACCTTCCTTTGCTGCTCGGCGAAAAATCCTTGAATGTGCTGGGCTCGCTCGGGCTGTCGTACCGTGGCGCGATGGCTTTGGCATGCATGGTGCAAACTCTACTCAAGATTGCTCCATGTCCACTCCGTGCTCATGCATGCATTAATTCTAACATTTTTGGGCTGGTACGGGTAGAGAACGTTTAAACCGATTTTAAAAGCCAATTAAGAACGAAATTCATGTCCTTCGTGACATCAGGAATCAGCAGGCCCAATGCGAATTTTCTGACCTTTAACGCTAAACAATGAAAATGGAAATGGAAATTCTATTGATCGGGGGATCGTATGATTACGCGTACCTTTATAAGGTACATTCGGTTATTAGCTGGCAAAGCCAAGCTTATGTTTTTCTTATGTCCGTCCGTCCGTTAGCAGCCTACCGGCCGCAATTGCTAACCGAATCGAAAAACTAGGGCTGGGCTGGTACGGGTAGAGAACGTTTAAACCGATTTTAAAAGCCAATTAAGAACCAAATTCGTGACATCAGGAATCAGGATTCAGGAGGCCCAATGCGAATTTTCTGACCTTTAACACTAAACAATGAAAATGGAAATGGAAATTCTATTGATCGGGGGATCGTATGATTACGCGTACCCTTATATAAGGTACATCCGGTTATTCTTTCTTTGGAAAGGGATATCTGAGAGATAAATGAGACTGTTCTATTTGACCTCTGATAATTCGGTGATAGGGGTACTGTCTCCAAACTGGGAAAAGTTTGGGCCTAATTTACTAACATTGATCCAATGAATTTAAAACTTGTTGATTGACCTCATTGACCTGGTCGAGCTCCCCTGAGTCCTAACAAACAAAGGCGTGCTGCATAATGAATAGGACTACTTCATTTCTACTTTGCTAGTATTACAATTTTTTTCCATAAAGTCGCTCTATTTCTTAAAACCAAATACGGCTGCTTTTTAAATTGGCTTTCAATCAATCCCAACGTTTCGTCCAACCCATTCAGCCATTCAGCAATAATGTTTTTGGGCATCAATCGTCTTCCTTCATTAACTTCCTGAAATGAAAAATTGCAAAATTCCCTACCCCTTCACACATTTTCGGGGACGAAGATGAATATATAATCGGTTTAATAAATTATTATTTATTAGCGCTATTATTTTCCAAAGCCCTCTGCAATCTTTATTAACGCTTGTGTTACGATTACGATTATACGATTACGATTTACGTTACGGATAAACGGATTGAATGAGTATCGAAGAAGACAGAAACAAATGGAGATTGTATTCGGCCAATTGTTCAAGTAAGTCACAAGAAAGGATTGCCACCTGTTGCCATAATTGCAACATAGGCTTTTAGCCTTGGAAAGAACCGGGTTTTTCTTCATGCTCATTATTTACATTTCAAGTACAAAACCAAGGCTATTAAATAAAGGCTCAAGATAAGGAAAGGACACATCGTAAGAAAGGAACACAGCAACGCAATTTAATTTATGACATACTACATACACATAATCATTTCATTACATTTGGGATTTTGAGGAAAAGACTCAAAAAGAATACGAAGAATTGTAAATTCTAATCTAATTTGTAAGTGCGAGACAGTCACAGTTTCTTTAGAATGGGGATACGGGAATGGTGGACCGGAGTAAAGGAACTCGTATTTTGTCATTTATTGTTGGCAGTCACATTTCTAACAACTGGATTCGTTGTCGTTTTAATTCAAGCAATTTTGTTCATTGCCGTCAAACCATGGAGTGCGCATTTGTTTCGGAAACTCAATTATTACGCTACGTACACACTTAATTCGCGTAAGCCAAGTAGCCAAATTAATCCAATCTTGACCATAATAAATGAACAAACTGATATCGAGTATTAAAGATGGATTAACGAATTTCATTTATGTATCTTTGATAGAAATTGTTTTTCTGGTGGAATGGTGGGCTGGCTCGACTGTCACACTTTATGCAGATCCGGAAGAAGTAAAAAAATATTTTGGTCAAGAGCATGGCTGGCTCTTGCTTAATCATTGTTATGAAACTGATTGGCTTGTTGGATGGGTCATTTGCGACCGTGCCAGGATTCTGGGGGTAAATAATTTTATTCAGTCTACTCGCTTTGTATTTCCAAGTTTTTGTTCTGGTGATTCATCTACATGTTAATTTCCTAAATGTGATTTGTTTTACAGAATGCCAAAGTTTATGTAAAGAAAGTACTTCAGTGGGCACCGGTAAGTTCCTTGGGTTTTATGTAATACAGTTACCCATTTAACTCTTCGGAGGATGACTGACATAGATATTTTTTTGTCTTCGTATCAGGTCCTGGGATGGTCGTGGAAATTACAGGAGTCCATATTTTTGGAGAGAAATTGGGAGAAAGACAGAATAAGTTTGGCAGCTCAACTTGGCGAGTTAGTACAGTACAAAGAACCATTCTGGGTAAATATTTGTTTTTATTTTTCATTTACAGTCAGATTGAAAGGAAAACCTTGAAGAAATCTTCATTGAATTTCTTTGTATTGGACATAGGAGTCAAAGCATTGCTGTACTTCAATTAATTTGGTTTATAATTCTTTCTTGTTTTGGTTTCAAAGCTGGTTATGTACCCCGAGGGCACGAGATTTACGAAAACTAAACATGAGGCTAGTATGGAGGTTGCCAGACAAAAAGGACTTCCTGTGCTTGAACACCACCTTCTTCCGAGGACAAGGGGTTTTGTCGCCAGTGTTCCACACATGAAAAAAGGAAATGTACCAGCTATCTATGATGTCACAGTAGCCTTTCGAAAGTGAGTTTACAATAAAATATATCATAAGTAAAAACAAATCTGATTATGTGTAATTTTAATCTACCTCATAGCAATAGTCAATACGAACCGACGGTATTCAATCTGCTCAAAGGTAAACCATTAGAATGTTCTCTTCTAATGCGTCGAATTCCATTGAGTGAAGTGCCTGATGACCCAGAGGGGGCTGCTGCGTGGCTCCATCGTCTTTTCCAGCACAAGGTACGGGTCCTTTACGTTACCATTGAATGTGATTGTCGTTAAGTTGCTCCTAATTCTACTTAAAGTAGTGCTGAACCGGGATTGGTGCTGTTAATTTAGCTTAACCAAGACCAACTCATTCTATCATTCATTCTTAACGAAATCTGTGAAATAATTGCAATTGGATGATGCAAGAAACAAATTAATGAAAAACTCAAATTATTCGTAATTTCACAAAAAAATTTACTATGACTAGTCTTGGAAAATAATTTAAGAAATATTTTAGTGCAATATCCTGTATTTATAGAAACATACACCGATTAAATTGAATTGAATTAATTGCAGGACAAAGTTCTTGGGAACTACATGGAGAATGGAGAATTTGACCCAAATAATGAGATGGAAATATATCGAGAATTTAAGTACATGAATCAACCACGAAGGCTCTACTCACTAATTAATATTTGTTGTTGGGCGATCGTCATTCTGTTTCCACTCGTCTACTACTTTTATTCGATGTTATCGTCGGGCAGTTATACCAACATCGCGATCGTCTTTGTTCTAGTATTTTTAGGTGAGACTTACCTTAATCATAAATGAGCAATAATAATTGCATCTTGCATCGGAATAAGTTTCTGTATTTTACAAAGTCATAAAATATTTAAATTTACTCCACACGCATTTTGGTATTTTTTCTTTCAGCTTATGGTGGGATGTACAAGTTGATTAACTTGACAAAGATTAGTCAGTCTGCTTCGAGCTATGGATTTGCAGCGAACGGAAAGAAGAAAGAGTAATGCAAACATAAGACACAAAACCAGAAGTGCGCTTATTACCGTCACTAATAGTTTGGAATCACACTTATCGTTGTTGACAGTAGTTTTTTTAGTTTGATTATGTTGTTTGTGTGGAATGAGTTCAGTTGAGTTTTCTTGTGATGTTTTGAAGGATTGACTTAAGTCTGTATGCAAAGCAATATGCAATAGTGTATATTACAGATGTAACTTCTTAACGCAGCTGTTCTTTTAAGAAATTCAAAATTTAGCACAGTTTGGAGGGCAGGTTAGAAGTTCGAATGTTTGCCTCAACGAAGGATGCATGTTTTTTGATTTAGATGCGATACATGTCAGATGTCTGTTCTTGTATTTCTTTTTTAATTGTCTACTTATTGATTTGTACAAAATATTATTAACAATAATATATTACAGGAATTATAATGAAATTGGTTGTATTCTTTTCAAATCAGTGAATAGCATTTCGTTCTTAATTTTGCCCTGCGCACAGGACCTTGAATGAATGACAGCGAGTGCCAACGGTTAACCTTATTTGTGTAGTGTGATTTTAGAAACATTCAGAAAGAATGCAGACATGAAGAGATGTCATGAAAATCTCTAGCTCTTATTAAAGTCAGATTCCAATTCTAACCTATAGGGCGGAGTACAATGCAATCACTGCGAAGTATAGGTTTAAACAGTTTAACTCTACACGAACATGAATGATTTGGGAGTTCGGGTCTGAAGAAATAAACGTTTTGTTTTGGTAGTAAAAGTAGATTGCATTTCCTTGATCGATTTTACTTAGATATAAAATCTTGGACACCTCTTGTCACATCCCCATCAGTATCATTTTTATTTTTATTCGAAGCATAAATTATTATCTGCACTCTAAGAGTAAAGAATACTGTACCATATGGACGTGCATCCCTACGTTACTCTTAGTCTGCACTGTTTTGATGAATGCGAAGTTAACAGGAATGATGCGACACAGTCTCAGATCAAAACTGGACACAAAGAGAAATAAATTCATCTCAACTAAAGTTTGGTGGATTTGACTTCCTGCTAGTATAATGGAATAATTTTCGGGCAATGACTTTTTGAAAGAACTACAGTTTAGTCCATCAGCCTCTCAACTCAGAAGAGTAACGGACTCTCCGCTCCGCCTGCAAAAATTGGAGTGAGTAAACTGAGGAGACGTGTGACAGATTCAGTCAGAAGAATTTGAGAGTCCACCTGGGCAGGAAGGAGTAAGTAAGGGCGAAGAACTCTCATAAATAACAAGACATAACGGTATGGCTACAAACTATCAAAACGGCACATGCTCCTTCCTAAACTCCCCTTCCAACAGAAAATGGACTCAACCCACAACAATTGAATGGAATGGAAGAGTTCAATTTGAGTGGGTCTGTTTTCTGCTCTACTCTGTAGTAAATAGTAATCGAGAGCGAAAGTACTACGTACGGGGATTAGCTCAGCTGTTCAATCCTGGGATACGTATGTTGTGTTTTGCAGTCCATTCCTCTCTCACTCTCTCATCGCCATCGTTACATCATCAAAGGATTTTGCAGCATTCACTTGTAAACTGCATTTGGGTTGAGGAACACTTTTACCTTTTCATTCTCTCCCAGATATGTAGCCAAAATTAATATTGCACATGCTTTGCAGCATCCACTTGTTATACAACTTCCTTCCTCTAGGCTAGTATGCATATGAATAGATATATATCTCATATGCATAGACTCGTTTTAGTTAATTTGTACAGTGTGACCTGACTGACATAGACACATTGAATAATTCACAATACATTTGCATGTGTGAGCCCTTGGCAATTGATTAAGTTCAATAATTTTGGCTTAAGAGTCTGTTTCTATAATGTCGAATTTTAGCACAGTATAAATTTACGTAGTTACTCGTTATAGAAGCTGAACCTGGCATTTCAGTAATTTTGGTATGCTATAGAAGGTACATAAGCCTCAGGGTCAACAAAGAGAGATTTTGTTATGTAATAGGATCTTAGAAGTTCGGGAAGTAAAATGGAAAAATGTTGTGTTGTTGGCTTGTTTATGGACGCGCTTCATGATTTTACAGAAAGTTAGATTTCCTGTAGGATTTCAGCAATTATTGTTTGTAGGTGCTAGATAGTGAGTATCAGTATGCATTAGATAGGTTTGTATGGATATTAACATAAATTAAATTTGAAAGGATTTGGAAAGCTTAGAAAAGATGTGAAGGAGAAACTGCGGAAATATTATGCAAGAAATTTGAAATAAGTTCAAGTTGGTCTTATTATGAGGATGGAAAGTAGGGAATGGGGAAGGGAGAGCAGTATGTTCCACTGACCCGGTCAGTAGTGAAAGTGTGTCTTTTAATAATGTTTCTCTCCACACTTCTTGCATTATACTAAACAGCACACCTCAAACGATTGCATTACATGTGTACTTGCCAAATAAATGCGGTCAATTCTATGTTTATTCAAGTGACAAGAATAGCAGGCTTCATTCAGGCTGAGTTGCAGACTGCACTGTGCAGTGCACTGTTGGCGTGGCGCTTGTACAGCCTGGTTAACATGGGATAGGATTTTCATTACTTTATGCAAAATGCCAGCCAATGTATACCTGCTTGGATTGGTGCGCCGAAAGAAATACCCGATATTTATGTCAAAATATCAGTTTCTTTTGTGATTTTTTTTTAAATGCTTTTTGAAAATGCGAATCTGATTCCTATGAAGTTACAGTATAACGCCTGAACACCTGGAACGGAATTCATGTGGGCTGATTTTGTTGACCGATTTACTTCGTACATATTGGCTGGTATTAGACCCGCGTGGCGTGGATCGAACGTGCGATTTCAATGCAAAACTTTAAGAATTGAGAATTTAGCAATCCAGTTTGTCATGTCAGGCGTTGAATTATTAAGGATTCTTCGGATCCATGCGTGTTGAATGGTCCCGTCAGTCGGTTAGTCACGGAGAAATTGAGTTTATGCATGGTTTGTTGGTTAAACTTAAAAATGGAAAGGGTATAGCAGCAGGAACGAAGGATTTATGGTCGGATGAGTACAAAATATAAAAGAATAGAAGTTTTGAATGATTTGGGCAATGTGAGGTTAAGTGTGGAAATGGGGCCAGGAATGGAGAGTTCGGGGTCGAAGAGTGGGCCACATTGGAAACTCAGATTAGCAAGTATCCCAATTCCCTCTTTTCCTCGAATCGAAATCAGAGCAAACTAAAGTGACTGTCTCCGTGTCCGACTCTTCAAAACCAACTCTCACTCTTCATCCTCAACCTCAAACCTTCCTTCGCTTCATAAAACAATTTACCTCCCTTTTGTCGTGACACGCAGACAGTCATTTGTAATGTAGGTAGGTCCTACTTGTACGTAGTATATTTACAACCTCATGAACTAGTTAAATAATTTCCCTATTAACTCCATCCCGTGTGGAGTGTGGACTTAAGCGAGCATTTGGAGTTACCTTTTGACAATACAAGCTGAAAGTGTATGGTCTGTGTTGAATTTTAATTTTGCACAGAATTCAAGAAATGAAGTTGAGTGTCCACACCGAATTTTAACTTAATTTAATGATTTAAACTGAACCCAACATAATAAGCGTTGGGTTTAAATTTAAAATAAGTCCAAACCATGAGCCTTTATTTCATGACAACAACTTTTCGAGTGTTTCTCCAAAAAATGTTTCGAGCTCCCCAATACTCGTTTGGTTGGAGTCTTTNTGAGCCTTTATTTCATGACAACAACTTTTCGAGTGTTTCTCCAAAAAATGTTTCGAGCTCCCCAATACTCGTTTGGTTGGAGTCTTTACGGCCGAAAACGTTCACAGAAATAATCCAAGCTGTACTACAGTCGTGCATACAGACGAAACGCTAACTTTAAGTTTAAAACATAGTGTCAATTGATGAATTCATACGTCTTGACTTATTAAGAGAAATGCTCTTCAAAAATTTAGTTAAATCCAAATCCCGAATTCAAGGGGAGCAGTTAGCACTATCATACATGAAGAAATTAAAACAACAATTCTATTTTATTAAAATAACAATTTTTCAGCAAATCAGAGTTTCTCCTCCTCCCATAATAAAAACAATAAAATACTTGTCGATAATATCCGTCTTGCCCAAAAATTATCAATCTTCCAACGACACTTTTGGAACAGGCATGGTGCTTAATTTGAGTATGAACTCTAATAAGTACATTTGCACTCGAATCTCTTGCGGATCATTTGTAACATAAAACCCTGGAACTCCAGCTTTCTCCAGCAGGACCTGTTGATCACTAACTTTTTGATCCATTTGTAATACAATTCGCATGTCAAACATCTTGACTTCCTTTTGTTGAGCTTTTTTGAGTTCATCGAGCTCTTTATCAAATTCTGTAGGGTCTTTCTTTCTCTCGGAGAGAATTTGTCTGTCCACTGAAATAAACCATACCAAGGTAACTTAAATAAATTCCGAATAATGACAAAAAACGATATCTAATTGCAATTAGCAAGAAAATTACCCCGATGTCGTTCCATGAGTTGAACACGGGACTGGAACAGTTGCTTTTCCGTGACATCCTGAATTTCCTTCAGTCCTTGGGCAATCTCAAATATGGTGTCATGAAGAAGAGTGTTGGCAAGACCCGAAAGTAAATCATTGGAAATTCGCTGCTGAAACTTCCTTCACATATACAATTAAATATCAATCAAAAAATTGCAGACTTTTAGATCTAAATTATAAAAATCTTTAATTTCTTACGTTGGAATTTCACGAGCCATCTCTTGCAGCTTGTCTAAGATATAGTAAAGCCGGTTTTGTAAAGCTTGAGCTCTTTGTACGTCCATTTCCATTTCACTCAATACACCAGGATTTATATCAAGCGTAGATAAATATCCGACTTTATCAGTTTGGCTTTCTACAATCCGAATTCCAAGATGATCGTTAGTCACTTTTTTGTCATAGGTCATAAGGTACTGGGAACCTGAAGCAAACAAAGAATCTATAAATGTAATGATACTTTTTCCTCAAAAATAAAAGAAAGACTCGAGATGAATCAACTAATTGAATTAACTGGTTAACAAAATTCTTATGTTTGAAATTACTTGCTACCTGCTTAGATTAGATTTCATTTTTGACACGGTCCCATTTTTTACACAGCCAGAATAAAGTGGAACTTCGCTTTCAGAAATGCATATAAAATTCAAAATCTGGAAAAGTCATGAACTTTGAATATTTATTGAGACTGACTTGAAATCGTAAAAATAAAAATCGAATTTTGTGAAACTTGCAACAAATTAGAAGTTTCTCTTCCTGTGCTATCACATCACATGAATTTGTGTGTGTGTGACAGTCCCGGATAAATAATCTTCGTTTCAAACTCAAGGCAGATTCGAATATGCGTTGAACATTTGTAGTTTGGCTACAACATGATGGGCGTGAATTTTATCATTTGAATGAAAAGGGCGGATAAGGAAATAACCTTTGGCTCTGATCGTCATAATAATACACAAATTCAAGGAAGACGAAAATAACAACGAAGAATTGGTGACCTTGAGTGGAATTTGACCTTTCTTTGGATGAGTCACAAAATTATGAATCTAAGGGTGTAGTTATCCAAACCAAAACGTGATGTGAGTTAACGTCTTTAATTTACGAAACTGAGAGGAATCATAAATGAATTCATGGATTTTAGTTTTTTTAGCTGGCTAGCAGGAGTTATGATTTTTACCATTTCGAATTCGAAGGCTAGCAGCCCTCTTCGGGGGAGTCACACGCTATTTTGGATTTCAGTCGTGATATTTATTGGAGAAATTAAGTAAGAAAAAATTTCGAATAATTGCATCAACGATTCTCATCGGATCATGGAGTAAGAATTTATTCCTAAATTAAAACTTTGTTGCACAGGGATAGCACGGAGACTCCAAGTGACATATGCCAAGAAATTGTCCATTCTTTTGGCTCTGCTGTTTCAAACTTTACCCTCTGTTCAATTACAAATGCCAGACCTATTCATCTTTGTACACTCTGTGTAGATGAGTATGTAGAAGTCTGCAGTACTCACCAGACATTCGCTGCAGTAAGTTTACAAGAAAAAGAATAGACAATAATTATTACAATTCATCGTTAGAATTTATTTACATTCCATTCCTACTGTATTGTGGATAATTAATATATATGTATCTGTTGTATTATGTAGACAATTGACGAGTGGGGTAACCTTTGCCAAGAATATTTCACAAACTTGGACAGAATAGAGATAGTTTCAGAAGCCTACAAGTATGTAAATTACCTCTGGAAAAAAGCCAGCTGCAACTGTGAGTCTCGAACAAATAAATAACTTAATTGTGCTATCCCTAAATCAGCTAGACTCAGCTAAATGATACTCTTTGATTTTCCAGATTGCTTTGAAAAGTTTCCAAATGGAACATTAATCCCGGAGAAGAATGCTGACATTCTACATTTTGATCTACTTTACAGCGACACAAAGAAGTGCTTTGATCTGGACCTCCAGAATAACGAAACCTGTGTAAAATGCAAGAAATTCTATAACAAATTGAATACAAATTATATTCAATTATCTACGAAATATGGAGAAAATATATGTTTGGACATTGTTGATACGGTAAGAAATTGTTCAAATGTTTTTGTAAACTCAATTTTGCTAAGTACTATGTATAAATGAACCTATGTTAATCAAATAGATGAATACCACTCGAGAAATCTGGAGTCAAGTTTTCAACTGTATACCTGAAAAGCGATATGAAACCGGACTTCATTTTGGTTTTGGAGTTATTGCTTGCATTCCTGTGATATTCTACCTTTTAGCTTACTTCCTTGCCAATAAGCAAGAAGCCCAAGTCATGCAGCGTAAGTCTCAAATTGTATTGGACTCTGGATTGGTAGTCAAACTTAATAAAGAGGATTGAATTACAATTTTGATTTATGTTCTTGTTCTAGAGAAAAGGATGGCCGAAATTTTTTCAGTTAATTCACAAAGTAGTGATCCCAGAGAGGATGGCGAACCAAGCAGTTCGAGCCCTCCGTATCCTCCTACTTGGTTCCCACGAGAAAGAGCCCTTCGCTGAAAATTTTACCAATTGATGAACTTTATTTTAATCCTAGTAACCAACAATTTTATCAGTTCTTGTTCATTTTATTTTCACTTTATCTTTGTACTGTACATTCATCACCGTTTTATCATTAACTAACATTAAGTTTTATTTAAAGAAAGTGTACATTGGAACTAGCATTGGTATTATTTTATTGTATCATAGCCCTTTAGTGAGCCACGACACAGAAGTGTGGTTTCGAATGAGATTTTATTTAAGCGTTCATAATACTATTTAGTAGGTGGGCCAAAATTATTTATGGCGTGACTTTTTGCTGCTCGATTTTTTAATTCGATGTGCGGATTTTGATACTTTGCTTAAAGTATCAAAGGAAGACGTTTTTGCATGATGCGGGGAAACTGACGCCTGATGTGAATGAGAATGAGTGTGAGCGTGAGTCGTTGGCTTAATTTCTTCAGCTCCACTAGCCTGTGACTCGGACTCACTATTCCTGAAACGTAAATTAACAAGATTGTAAAGTATTTTCTTCAGTTCCAAGAATTTGAAATTCAACCATCGTAATCAATTCATGAGAATTCACCTTTCCACCGCAGAATCCACGTAGCCGCCACTTACGGCTGCCATAGATGTAATGGATGATTTTGAGAACAGGCGTTCAGCTTCTTTGAATTTACGATTTCTTTTATCACTTTTTGTGTTTGCAGAGGCCGATGGTTTAGCCGAGGTTGCTCCACTCCCAATATATCGGTCCCATCCTCTGATGATATTTCCATATAATTGGGTATCCTCTAAATAAGAGCCTTCAAAAGCGTATATTTGGCTTTCCAAGTTTGACAAAGTCTCCTAGAATAAAGTTTTGGAATATTTCACAGTTGAACTTATACTGCTACTAAACTACAATTCGGAAACCTTATGGGTTCACTACTTGAAAAAATAATTCATTGGCAAGTTAAGGATCTGGACTAATTTCTAGGACTACATTTAGCATGAATATTTCATTTTAATGTGCATAGCACATTTTCAACTAATTATTTAGTTTACCGAGATTTTTAGAATGAAATGATAAAATTGGCGCCAAAGTTAACGCCCAGGACAAATCATAGAGTAAAGCCTGACAGGCCCTCCTCTCCGTCCCTTTCAACTTTTTGCCTCCCTTTCAAAATTGACTAAAAAATAATTTTTAAAACTCACTGCAATCTCTGCTCGTCTTTTAACTAATTCAGAGAGTTCAATGCGAGTGTCCAGAATATTTGGTTTAGACGGTCCATGGTGTCTTTTCTCTTCGTGGTGTTTGTTGTCCATTATGATTTAAGTTTTAATTTTGATGAGTTTGAATCCAAGGACGCTGAAACGGTTTGAAAAAAGGCGCCTGAGTCAAAGGCCTGTGCCTGGGAGGTATAATGAGCTCAAGGTACGCGTCTCGTGTTACCCAACTCGATTCAATTACGTTAGACTCAGAATTGGAAAAATTATTAAAGGGTCAACTAAATGGAATTCTTCCCAAAATTCGGGTAACATAACATGGCCATTCCTTTTTCTTGAATTATTTAAAATTTGGTCAATTGATACAGGGAAGCCAATGGGCGCAAGAAGCAGAGCTTCTGCTTTCTTTCATCATTTGGAAAGTAATTAAATTCATGTAATCTAAAAGCCTGACAAAATTAAATGTACTTTAAACTTTTGTTTATGCACAGTTCTCTGTCTTTGACAAAAACGTCACGATTGGACAAAAACTACTTGGCTTGGAATACCCATCCGTGGGAAAAAATCGACTGATTTGTCTCTTCATTTTGGACAATTTTTTACCATATATTAAGAATAAAATTTCTAAATTCATTAATCCGAGTTTTGAGGTATTTGATTAATTTTGTAATCCTTCATTCATTGAGTTTTGAGAATTATAATCAAGTTATAAACTTTCAGCTATTCTGGAAATTACTGGAAAATGGTATAAAGGCCTGCCAATTGTTAAACTTATTTGTATTTCTTGTGCAAAATCGTTACCCATCCCTGAGTCTGCGGATTGCCCGTTTGCCTATTCAGTCAATGCCTGGCAAATCACAATCATCGGTGGACTATTCTTTTCAATTTCGAGAACTTTTATGGCATCAATTTGCGGTATTATATTTTCTTTCAGTTGGATTTATATTAGCCAATTGTCTAAGTTACCGCTGAACTTTTATACAGGATATTGTGATGGTGTTGCTTCCGCTTATCAATACTCGAGCCGTGATGACATTTTTTTCAAAACCTGCTCCTTCTTCTAGTCAGAATGTTTCAGGGACAGGGTCGGAATCCATTGGGTTAGATTTTCGCTGTTGCTATTGCAAGGAAGATCCAACTATTCCTACTAAATTTGGGAATTGTACATTCTGTTACTTTTGCATCAAGGCAAATCAGAAGTCTAATCCAAATTTCACATGTAGTGAGCATTGAGAATAAAACAAAGGGAATTATTAAAAGACATTTTTATTTTGACATGTAACATTTTCATCATCATGTTTATTTTATTTATTAAGTTCATGCTGAATACTCGCGTGCTCCAAGGCAAGGCAAGTAGTAAAATGTGAGTATTTTATTTGGTTTATCCTCATCACAAGGTCTTGCTTATACGAAGTAAACTCATTTGAGCTGAGTTGACTCAAATTCTTTAGCTTTATCGTAAAAATCTTTGTTTCAAACATTATTTTGTATTATTAAATATTGTGAAACTTCTTATTCTTTGGTCTTATGGTTCACATGCACATTTATATATTTTGCTACGTTGGGAAAAGGTTCGTGGAAGAAAAACGGGTGGATAGTAAACAGTAGTGGATGGATGGCACTTGTCAAGGGGTGAGATAAAGTGAGAGGTCAGAGCAAGGGAGAAGTAATTAAAAAAAAGTAAAAGTACGACAAAGGAACGGAAGACAATGTTCATAATAATAGCCCTATCTATGCCTTTGTATAATTCTGTGTGAGGAGCATGTATGCCCCAATACCGCAATTATTAAAAGTCTGATGGGAATTACGAAACTCCCTTGATGATCGTTTAGTTGGGTCATTCCGTCGCGTGTGACTTCCGTTTTGAAAACAAACGAAAGGGAATCTGAATTGGTGGGAATAAGAGCATTGGAATTGGAGTTCCATGAGGTCATTGAAAAAAAGAAGACAAAGAAAGTAAAGTGAGATTGTACATAATTACGTTGCATCGTACTTAAATTGATTACGCATTCAAGCGTCATACAGTTTAATAATCTCCATGGCCTCCATATCCCAAGTCACCGTGATATCCATGACCACCTCCGTGATAAGCTGGACCACCATAGGCAAGACCTGCAGCAAAATGATCTACACCGTGTCCATGAGAGACTTTCTGAACAGCTCCAGCATAATGACCCCCGTGACCGTAGCCTACGACTGGAGCAACTGCCTTGAGAACTGGTGTAGCCTTTTATAACAATAAATATCCGAGTCTTAAAACTTAGAAATTTTCTACTTTGGTGAAAATTCTGGCCAAAATCTTACATGATGAACAACTGGAGCAGCATATCCTCCATGACCGTAGCCATGGGCCAATGGAGCAGCGCCGTAGCCATGTCCAATTGCTCCACCGTGCTCAAAGCCATGGCCATATCCATGTCCTCCTTCGTAAGCTTTAACAACTGGGGCAACTGGAACAACGGCTTTCTTCACAGCGTGGACTGTTGGAGCTGATTTCTCAACAACAGCGTTGAAGCCTTGAAGAATTCATATATTATCATGTAACAATAATTGATTAGATGGTCACCTGAAACTCTCAAATTACCATTAATGTGATCAGCTGTGTAAGTGACTGTTCGGACTGAACCGTCTGGCTCGACCAAAGAGTATTGTCCCTTGACGACGTCTCCATCACGGGTTTCGTGTGCGGTCTTTTGATCGCCAGTGTATTTATCATCAACACCTATTGCGTTAATAACAGAAGGTCTATTTTCTACTTAAAAACATACAACTGGAGTTTAATGTAATGGAAACTTACCATAGGAATATGTGTATTGAGGATATGCCTGCAAAGCAAAGAGAAATGAGACATTTTAGCTATTTCTGTTGACAGGAATATTTGCTCACAGTTCTCGAGAGGAAATGTTATTGACACGCAGCAGAACGGAATGTCCCACAAATGTCTCATGTCCATGTATACCGATCATAATCATTACTCTTTGGAAAAATTTCCCTGTTCACTTTCACTCATTTTTGTATTTGTGAAACTTCTTGCGCACACTCTAATTATTACCTCTTCAAAATTGCATAATTATTAAAGTTTCAAAACTTGGAAATTCAAGGATAATTGTCAAATTGGAAAAAGATGTTAAAGCAGTTTAGTAGCTTCAATTCAAGACATGGAAATTTTTCTCAACAAGTTAAAAGATAAATTTTCGAAATTTTTTCTGGCAAATGTTTTTACAAAAAACGATTAAATGCAAACTTACGTCATAATCAACAACTTTAGGGATAGCAGCTACTTTAGCCACTGGGACTGCAGCCTTCACAACTGGAGCAGCATAGCCACCATGGCCATACCCGCCTCCGTGAGCAAAACCGCCTCCATGACCAAGTCCGTGTCCACCTCCATATCCAATTCCAGCTCCAGCATATCCAACTAATCCTCCGCCGTAACCGTGACCTCCGTAGCCTCCGAAAGCTCCGCCTTCATATCCACCATACCCATGTTGGGCAAGGGTCGTCCCCACAGCAAAAGCCAATAAAACGATCAACTGGACAAAAGAATAAAAATATTGAAAAAACTCTCACAAAATTACACTTTTTTTGTCGAACAAAAATTTTAAACACAAATTTTCAAAATTCACCTTATTTGGAGTCATGATTACACAAAAAAATTACTTGCACTCGATTATAAGGACTCAAAGGGACTGATCCCCCTTGAATCCCAGGACCAAGACTTTTATAGTGTCCATCAACTGGGCGAATTATTCAGTTGTTCCTCAACCACCGCATCGTCAATGATGACCGACCACCCCCTCATCGTCCTCGTCGTCGTCGTCGTCCCTCTCATCATCCTCTTGGTCATCATTTCTCACGCGAATCAAAAAAATATACACATGAAATAACGGACGTATAACGTAACGTATAATAAAATAACATGCATATTCCATTACCCTATAAAATCGCTGCTTAAGCAGGCTGGATTTATTCCTATGGGGCAGATTACAAGCTAAGGGTACATTTTTCTCACTTTTGCTTTTACCTTCCCGCACAACAATGAAATGGCATTGCATTGTTAAAAAGGGAATCAGCCTCAACTCAAACTGCACGGCACGATTGCACCTGTCTTACCCTGGCCTGACTTTTCTATAGGCCATGCCATGCCATCCGTGCCGTGTGAAGTTGACTCGTTTTAATCCCATTTTGACTAGACTGACTGACTGGAGTTGGTTTCATTTGTTACATAATAATTTCGATTAATTGATGGAATGAACAATTCTGTAATCATTATTACTTTTTTGTCTCAAGCATTCCTTGTAATTAAGTGAAATGAAATATTAGATAATTACATAGCATTTTTTTTCTACAATACAACGCATGCAATCCAATCTACTTTGAATTTTTATTACTTTTACGTCAGTTAAACCCATGAATGGTCAAATGCTTGGCAGGTAAACAGCCGTGTTTGGACTTTGTAGTGAATTCTTGACAATAGAAGTAAAACTGGTAATCGTAGTAATGATTGAATTCAATTATTGCACTCACTACTTACTACAATGACGGATTCTCAAGGAAATTGATTGCTAATACTGGTTAGTTGGCAATGTGTATTTTGATATTACACAAGTTTTTAGCCTCAGCCTCTTGCAAGAATTGTCATTGTTTGTTCAAAATGCTCAATCAAACGTGCATTTAGAATTAATTCGGTTGAGTAGTTTGAGCTTCTTACCACTACTGCCTTAAATTTGGTTAAAATTTGCCTTTCAATGAAAATACAGACAATGTCTTGCCGATTTCCGACCCAGTAGCAGAAGATTAGCAAATGACGTATCTCAAAACCCGGAAAAAGGCATTGGGCAAAACTGCGTTGTTGTGCTTCGTCTAATTTGGACGCAATTAAAGTTTCAGAAAAAATTAGGGCACTAATTTCCAGTCGAACAATGGCTAACAGACAAGGTCATATGGCAAACCGTTCCACTTGTGTAAGTTTAATCGTGACGGCTGTTGTAATTTGATACGGAAATTTGGTCAACAATTCAAAACCAGGAATTTTGTACTCTATGTTGCTTATATGAGCATTTTATGTCTATCCTTAATTACTGTGTGGTTTATGTATAATAATTCTATTGTGAATGCGTGTTCTGACAGATTTAAGAATTAAAACATCCAGAAGTATTTAGCCAAAGCATGGAAAATGAAGCTAAGTGAGGGTAAAAAAGCTGTGAAAAATGTTCATTTCCTGCATGGTTGGAATTTGGAACTCCTGTTGATCACATCACAGGAGAAAGACGGACTGGCGGACAAACTTTTGAAAAGAAAATCTCATTACACAGTCCTTCTTAACTACTACTAACTTACACTACACTTACTTAATAATTGCAAATGCAATTGGAATTGGATTTTTAAGGAAAGGAAGCTTCTGTTGAGTGTTAAATGTAGATTATACAACAACAAGAATGGAATGACCAAGTCTTAATTCTATTGTTCAAATTACATTGCATTTGCATTGGACGTCGGAGAGGAAGTCAAGTCAAAGGGTTGATGAGAGGGAGAGCGTTTTCTGCCTTCATTTTCATTCATTCTTTCTTAAACTAGTTCAAAATACTCAAAGGTGTTTTTTTATTCGTTTTTTTTTGCATCATGCCAAATTCTCTCATGCACCTCCTTTCTCACTCACCTTCCTAAACTTGCATCATACTGCAGCAGCCAGAATTCTTTGTAAAAGTAAAACGGAACGATCCCGATAACAAATAAATTTAATTCGTGCCGTTCAAAATCAAATAACATGACAAACTAGACAAAATGTTACTTAACATTGCAAGCAATCCTTCAACTAATGACATTATTTATTTATGTAGATTTGACTTCTCGTTGGGCGGAATGGATATCGCTTTACTCATTCCTTCCAAGAATTATGACGCCCTGCAGAGTTTACAGCGATCTGCGCTGAAACGATAAAGAGAATCGTATTCATTACATTACAAAAGTCTCTACAAATATTTGCTGTTCTCAAAAATTTGCGTTTGTGCCATATTCTAAATTTTTGTATTATAAAATTTATGTAACACGAAATTAGTCATCCTATTATTTTCCTAAACTCGCTTTAAAAGAGGGAGCTCATCAAAGAAGCAAAGCGAGAATCTGAGTTGTAATTCCAACTAAATTGGCAAGTTTTCCTAATGAAATGAAATCCTTCCTTGACTTCCCACAGGAGACAGGATAGAATTGCATTTTACAAGTATGTGTCAATTGAATTGATTTTGGCGGAAGTGGCCGGGATTGCCTGTGGCCGATTACAACAGCAACAATATTATTTTGGCGTGGCACTGCTTAAAACAGATTTATTCAGTTGATATACTTTACTAGGAGTAATTGCAATGCAACTCCCATAAAGAATTTTATTCTATTTGCGAAGTAAATATTTAGACGCCAGCAATGCTGTGGCATGTCATGTGTAAGCTCATGAGCCTAGCTTTTGGTTGTAGCGTAACAGGATTACGTTCTTTAAACTTTCATTCAGCTTCACTTGTTTCCACTATTGTGTGAATTTTCCCACATTATTATTTATCCCGTTGTCGCTTGTGTGCTAAATTCGCACTGCATACTGCATTTGCATCCCTGCGAGCCTCAAATTGTGACAACTACACTACTAAGTAAGTCTAAGTCGATCGTAAAACTGGCTCAATCGGTGATATTAATTAGTTTTCTCATTGGCTCGCAATATAAGTGCATTTGACGCCAGTTAGACAGGTGATGAGTGGATCAAGCAATAAAGCAAATGCATGGAAGGGCTAGATAATTTTACAGAGGTGTAATAATTTGGTATTATGTATTCGTTTCTTCACGGTTATTAAATTGTAATAAAATACCAACAACTTAATCGTCCACAATTGGGTTACTCTCAGTATGCAGAAAGGATACTCTATTTACGTGCATGTGTGAGAACAGCCCAGAAACAGATTTTTTTAAAGGTTCTAGGGAAGGATTCTTTTAATCTAGTAAAATTAACTCATCGCAACATGTTTATACTTTTATCTAATTTTCCGTTTAAATTAAACGAGCCTTCGCTTGGGGAGTAATCGCGTGCATCTTAACCAAAGCGAAAATTCGTAATAAGCTTGAAAAACTGAAGCAAATTTCAGAATAATTGCTTGTTGCGGTTACCTATTCTTCTTCAAGGCTTAAATAAAACTAGAAAACCTGGTCTCAATTTTTCATAGTAAGCTTTGAATTTTAATATTAATCAGTTCGAAAAATATTTTGGTTACATGCAAACAATTCATGAAAATGAAAAAATCCTAAATCCTTCAATGATCGGCTAACTCAATTTGTAGTCGTCAATTTAACAATGCGTGAGGGAAAGAATTAATACATAATTAATCGATTACAAAATAGTTTTATACGAGCTGCTCAGTTTAATGACTTCCTAAGTATTAAATTCCATAATGGAGATAATTTGATGACTTGAGAAAGGAAACAAACAATGTTACAATAGTACTGTGCTGTGTACAATGGAGTCTCTGAGTTGTGCGTTTGCAATGAAATGCAATAATGCGCAATCACATCAATAAATGTCAAGAGTTCGACCTGAATTCTTTTTACCACAACAATAATAAAGCTAAGGATTACCACCTTTGAACTCGTCCGTTTTTGTGCAAAAAGCTCAATTGAGAAATGCAAATCAGCCGCCTACCTTGCATAACTTTTATCCCACAGCATGGAATCAAATGGGCATAAGGGAGTGAATGAGTTGAAACAACAATGTATAAAAAAGAGAAGACTAAAATTCCAACGCGTTTACCCGAGAGAAGGGATTGAGTTGGGCTAAAGGGTTAAGAACAAATGGAGCGATTTGAAGTAATTGCGAAAATATAAGGACTCGACGGACTTTTGCACGAATTGGTCCTCGCGGCCTTGCTCCCAGGCCACACGTTTTACCACTTCCGAGATCAACCTTCACTTTGCTTCGTGGAAATGATCTCACGAAATTATTCTCAGCTAACATTCTCTCAAAAATATAAACGTTAGCTCGTTAAATTTGACTTTGCCCAAATTATAACCTCAAATCTCAAAATCATGAGCAACACAATTATCTGTCCGATTTGTAAATCTCAGCCAATACTTTATTGTAAATTTATTTTTCTTTATACAAAGATCAAATGTATTACTAATTTCAGTAAATTTTATAGCAATTAATCATGATTTATCCGATAAAGCTAAAAGTTAATATCATATTCATGCTTACGTTGTAACTTTGTATTATCGTGACGCGTGGTTTAAAGTATCTGCTGTTGCTCCTGAATTTTTGTAAGTAATTTCTAGATTGTAATTTGTAATTTAAATGCATTGTTATATTTTTGTATTGAACTCACTGGGAAGTAAAGAGTCGCAGTAGCAGCCCGATATGTGCCAAGGTTCTTGGACAAAAGCTTCACGCTTAATCGTTTAATTTGTATAATTGCTTTCGATTTAGGTGAAATATGAGTATTTAAGTGCCGGTTCGAGGAGTTTAATTGCTTAATTTCCCTGCACCCACTCTAGGACTCGACTCGAATGAAATGTTTCGTGTGGAAGGTCATGCTGGAATTTGGGATGCATTATAATTATTTCCCTTGCTCTAATTTTTCAAGCACTATAATGCCTTCTTAAAATGTGTCATATGAAGCTGTGCTAAATTCAAATTAAGGTAGTATTAAAGTATTAAAATTTTTAAAAATTCTCAGAAACTTTAGGTTATAAATAAATTTTCGAACTGGGCTAGTGTAAATATGAATAGAATTGACCAAGATGAAAAAACCTCAGCTACATTTCGTTCTAGTTG
>WJEZ01000356.1:0-31198 GCA_009869925.1 Thalassaphorura encarpata
ATGCCATGCCATGCCATGGCATTGCCACTTGTACTTGTACTGTACTTTTCTCTCTCGTCACTTCATCCAATCAAATCCAAACATCTGCATCTACATCTATGTTACATCTCCAACTCTATTTCTTTCCTTTCCTCAATTCATCTTCATCCATCCTATCTTTTCCACTACTGTCCTGTCCTATCCGTTATCTCTTGTACATTTCCGGGGAAAATCCACTTGCACTATATCTCATCCAAGCCTATCCTAATGATATTTCGTACTAATTGAACCCTGCCAGCCTAGGTTGGTTGAACTAATTGCTGCTCGGCAGAAGAAGACACAAGAAATCGATAGTGTCCTGAATTGCATTCTGTATAAATCCTGGCTGAAAATGGCATGGCATAGCGTGCCCATATTGTCACAAGCAAAGTTGGGAAAGGTGAGATGATTTGTATTGATTCAGTTGAGGCAGACTGAAGAGAAAGTCACTCACTCCGAGTGAAAGTGAAGTGAAAGACAAACAAGGGAAATGAGGGTAGGCATAGTCATTTGCAACTCTTGGCTTTCCCACTAATCCTAGAACATTACGACACCTCATAAACAGGAGAGACAGTCAACCAGAGCTCATCCTTTGATTTCTTAATCACTTTCTCTTCTCCACAAGAAGAGCCTCAAGCCAGCCAGCCAACCAGGCAAATCTACGTAGTTGAGTTTATATTTATACAATATTCAATATAGCCAAGAAGAAAGTACTGCTTCATAGTACTTTCACTCTCAGACAGTCTTCTAAGGACCCGGAAGTGCATTGAACTGAAGGAAGGAAGTGTTTGAGGTGAGGCTGCCGGTTGAGTGCTGCATAGGCTGCATAGGCAGGTGACATGGAAGATACGATAGATAGATAGAGATTGAATCCATCTGACAGGATCCAGGCCAGACTGGGCGACAGACAAGAGAAACCAGTTCAAGAGGTTTTTTTCTTCTTTTTTTTTGAGCGAACGGATGAAGGAAAGTAAAAGATGGACGAATCACTTTGCCGTCCATCACCAAACAAACAGTTCCAGTTCTATTCTCAATTGAGAAGAAAGTAAAGTAACGTACACATGTAAAATTCGTAGTTCTATGTACATACACATGGAAAAAGAAAGTTATCTGAAAATGGCATGACTCTACTTCTCATCAGCCAGCCAGCCAAAGCTACTTTTCTTTTTGCTTTGATGACTCTCAACTAATAACTACCCGTCCGACTCAACTTTGCACGCACTTACTTTCTCTTTTAAGTGTTAATTTAAAAATTCATTAAGAGTTGATGAGGCTTCTATGCGAGGGTGGACCTTTTACTGTTCTTCCCATCTTTTCTGCTGCATACCTGCCTGGTATTCATATTTTGCATCTATAGTGTAAAATTTGTTGGAACCCTCAGTGGTAGGAAGGATGGAAAGTAGCCTAATGCAATAACTCTCTTTTGTAGAGTAAGAAAAGGCCCAGCGCAGTTTCTTTCAACAGGGCATTAGAAATTCAACTGAGAAACTGTGCTTTCTGTAGTCAGACTAATTCCTCACTTTCCCATGGCACAAGCAGCAGCACAAGCACAAGCATAGCGAAGCGAAGCGAAGAAAAGTTGAGCCTCGTCCAACACTTGGACAAATCACGATTTAAACAAGGACAATTTCTTCTTCTCCTCTTGCCGAAATTCTTACTCACTTGCCTGCAGTAGTCCTACCCCTAGTTTCAAAACTTTCACCTCTAAAAGAAAGTTTGAAAGTGAAGAAAGTCATCGAGGGAAAACATGAGGATATTTGTTCCCTATGTAAGTGCTGCCATGTTCATCATGCTTGCTAGTCAAATGCTAACGTAACTTTCCCCTATAAAGGCTCATTTTAAAATGCAAAACTGTAATTGCATTTGTTTAAAAAATAATCCAATTCAGTTGCCAGGCAAAAGCTGAGGCACATGTCAGAATTTGAAAGGAAGAGTGGCATTTTTTAGATTGATGCCAGGATAGAGAGATGGGAAATGCAATTCACTTTGTCCCTATGTCGCAATTTGTGTTTTGTGAATGATGGAAGTCTGCCTTGCCTTGCCATGCTTCTCCCCTGCTGGGAGAAAGTGATTTCCTAAAAGAAAGTGACTCTTCGGAATGTCTGAGATGAGATCTTTACGACTGGGAAAAAGACTGACTATATAGAATCACTCCTTGGAATTTCCCTGAAGGCCCGCCCCAGCCTCCTGTAAACCTAAACCAAAGCAGCAAAAGCAAGAGAAATGCTTACTTATATTTTCCAGGTGCTTTTGTACCCTGCCAAACATATTGGATTGTGTGTAGGCTAGGCTAGGCTATGACTGCTGTATTGCTTTTTCCAACCAGGGAGAATCATTTGGGAGAAAATGTAAATGTCACGGAGACACAAAATTGGAAATCCAATCTGTAGACTACTAGACTAGGCTACAGAAGGAAGGCAGGCAGTTTTCATGACGACTTTTGCTCATTTCCATGTCAATCATCCTCCGCTTCACCTCTGATTTTGCTAATTTCAACTTTGACACTCCTCCCTCACTCTCAATATACAAAACCTCATTTCCTTTCTAGCAAACTTCCAAAGAACCCACAAAGGGAAAACCTTCCTCTCTTCTTGACAGCTCTCATTTCCAACTTGTGACCGCAAGCTTTCTTGAGCTAGCAGCTCAAACTGTATAGCTTAGGAGATTTGAATATTACACTACTAGGTATCACGTAGGGTTTAAAATCATATCTCCTTGATTTATGTGAGCCATACATGCAAACATGACACATGTGTCCATCCTAGACCCTTAGTGTATAAAATGACTATCGATTTCAATTTTTCTCACCAGGGGCAAGCTATGGCATGGCGTGTCTGTGTCTGTGCTCCTAGAGTGGCCAATTCTCTCTTCACGTCGTGTCTCAATTAGTTCCACTCCAGAGAGCACTTCTAATGCAATTCAAAACGGCGGGAGATGATGAAAATGAAATGAGACCCTTTTCTCCTCATCACGTCACGTGCATCTCCTCGTTTAGATTTTAACATACAGAACCTACTTTTCAGTGACATCTACAAATTTCCTTTCATTTGAAGAGGTAATTAATTATTTCAAAGGCTAGCCTAGCCCATCAAGTAGGACGGAATGAGAGGAACGTGAAAAACCACAAACGCAATTAAAGAGAAACCTTGTCATATCATTCAAGTTTTGAAAATGTTCAAAGGAATCATGAATCTTATTAAAATCATCTAGATTGAGTGGTTTGTCAAATGTCACGACGCATGCGTGTGCGCTTAGCTGAGGAGCTTTATTTTGAATATTTCATCCCAAAGGTGGCATCCCAAGACGTGAGATTAATCTGTGAACCCAAAGGGAGCTTGACTCTTGAGTGCAGTAAGTTGAGACATTGATGGAGTTAGTGTAAAGAAATGGAATGTACAGGATAATAGTCAGTAGTAAAAAGTAAAAGTGTAGTGGAATGTGGAAGGAAAGCTGTAAAGGTGTTTCTAGTGCTGTTGTAGGAGGAAAGCTTCAGGACACGAGAGCCAGAGCAGCGCTAGAGAATCGATGGAAAGTTAGAAGAATAAAGTTGAGCTAATGTAAATAATTCACTCCACTCTCCGCCTCCAGCAACTTTGAAAATTGCTTCACTCTTCCAGATTTCACGCATCCAACCATTACACAAAACTAAGTAGCTAGCAAAGCTAGAATTCTAGTTTTAGCTCTAGAATGAGCTTCTTCCCTGGGATACGGGATACTAAAAGGCTTCCCAGGAAAGCGGGGCTCTGATTCTGAAAGGAACAACACTTTTACCCCTCAACTTTTCGCACGCAAGCCGCCGAGCCAAGCCAAAATATCATGACTGACTTTCAATTCAATGAAAATTAATTTATGTTTACGTTATTTGCCCTATGCCCTGCCGGTACCCCATGCATCTAATTATTCTCATGATCAAGCATTTCAATTTTTCGACCCAACAATTTCCCAAAGTGCTTTAATTCAATTTGTGTTCAACTTTTGATAATGACGCATGCGCAGGACAGAGTAAACAAATGTTATCGCTTTTAGCTACATGATATTATAAAATTCATTTCAGCCAGGCCAAGACATTTTTTGAATTTCACGCCTGGCCTAGAGATTCTTTTTTAAAATAGGGTGGAATTTCATGGGTGCTTATCCAACATTCCTTTCCTTCATCTCATTCCACTTTCTGAGACATGCGCAGGACGCAGTAAACAAATGCTGTTATCGCTTCTAGCTACATGATATTATAAAATTCATTTCAGCCAAGCCAAGACATTTTGTGAATTTCACGCCTGGCCTAGAGATTCTTTTTTAAAATAGGGTGGAATTTCATGGGTGCTTATCCAACATTCCTTTCCTTCATCTCATTCCACTTTCTGAGCTCAAAAATGAGATTGCATTGCATTGCATGGAATAAGAAACCGAAAACATAACTGAGGAAGCCACAGCGGTAGGGCAAGGCAAAGCAAGGCACTCACACGGTTGACCAATTTTTCCACATTACATTGGCCTTATATGTGGAAAATGTAATAAGAGAAAGTCATGAAGAGAAAGTGACTTTTCTCCAGCGGTGCCTGTGCCTGTAAGCTAGCATTGATAACTTTGGCCTTTTGGATGATGCTCATGTGACATGTGACAATATGTTTGTGAGTTGACATGACATGATAGGGCAAGGCAAGGCGGCCTTACACTGTCCAGTAGATTAGAGTGAGTGCATTGTTCCAGGAATGAGATTAAGGCCAGGCAGCAAGGCAAGGGGTACGAATGGAAACAAAGAGGATTGGATGTCAAGAGAATCATGTCACAATTGTCATCCTCATTGTCTGTCTTCACTGGGCATGGGCATGGGCCATGGGTTGACTGGCTTAATAGAGCTACGTGTCATTCTCCTCTGCTCTGAGTTAATATAGATGGCAGCGGTAGGTAGAGCGTGTCACTCTTGTCTCATTCCGTCCGATCCTGCCTTGGCCTGCTCGGGCTTTCTCTTACCCACGACGACTCAACTGACAAAATAAATTACATTTCCTCTGACCCAAAACTAGGTCCTTTTCCTTCCCTACTTGGCCACGTACGTGTGTCTCCCTCATTCTCAGTCACTGACTCTCAATTTATTCTCTCTTCCACGCCCAGGCCCAGACCTACCTAACCAAAACACAAACGAACATTATCTCTGCCTATCCGTCCGCCTTTTCTATCTGACAAAATTATGCATTTTGTATTTTGGAAACAAAATCTATCCTTAGCCATAAAGCTATGCCTTAAACCTCAAGTAATGAACCTGCCACTCAGAAAACCCGGAAATGTACTTATTTTACTATTTGAATTGAATCAGAGGCAGGGGCAGGTGCAAGTTGAGCTTAATTGCATGCTCAGGGTCTGCCGACCCAGATATCTCTAGGGATAGGACCTAGTCTGGGGAATGGACATTTGTGGAGCAAGTCAAGCCAAGACTAGGACCGGACTAAATTATTCAATGACCCGAAGACAACCACTCGACTCACTTCACTCCTTTAATCCTTCCAGATCTAGACCAAAGTCTAAGACCGCCTGTCTACTAATTTTAGTTGACATGACCTACCCTGATTGGAGTCACAGCTAGCCAAAACCTAGATTAATTATCCAAGGCTAGACGAATCCAATATAATATGTACTGTTATGAGCGATACCTACTAAAATATTCTAAGGATGAAGCCGATAGACCAGAAAGTTGAAAATATCTATGGAATCTTCTTAAATTTGGAAAAATGGCTACCATTTTGATGTTTTCTTGGATGCATGCATTATGAATGTTTGGAAGAAGAAATTCAAAGAGTAATACCTGGATGACGTGACATGAAAGAACCTTAAAATGAAACTTTCGGGTCTGGCCTGCCCTTAAGAATAAGATCTCGCAGCAGTCCCTCAAGAACAGAGAAAACTGAGTGAGTGAAATGATCAAAATTCAGAGCCCGTTCCCCCACAAATGGGTTGGTTCGCACTTGCACGCAACTCTATTACATGAATTTCCTCATCCCTCGTCTGCTGGAAGTGAGAACACAACATCTGTCTCCATCTCCAAATTTTCAAATGCTCACGACTCGATCTTTAAGATTACAAAAATATTCGCCCTCTTTTTGCCTAATGATAAGAATTTATGTCATCGAGGTGCAGCTAGGGCAGGTAGGCAGACATAGGCATGGCACATGATTGGCTGACTGACACAAAATTGGCCTCGAGTCAAAATCTGGGGACGAGGTAGGAAATAGATGAAGGGCTGAGTGAGGGTAATGAAGACAGATGGACCGGAAAACTACCTCCCATCACATCCTACCTCTTAAACATACATTCAGCCCCACTAGTAGTATGAGCAACGACTTTCTCGCACGCCCCTACGACTTTCTCCACCTGCCCAGGCCAACTAAAACTTTTTCTTTTCTTCAACCAAATGAGGACGTAGCTATAACAACATACATTTTTCATCCTTCTACCCTCATTAGATCCTCAATCCTTTAGTTCCTCACATATATTCATACTTATCCTCGTATGAGCAGATATAATCCTCGTATCCTTCCTGAAATGGCACGGCAATAATACTAATGAGCCCATGTTTCATGCATTTATTTCAATTTTATCAGCTTCTCACAATCCTAAGGCCATGTATAATGCCATGCCATGTACTAATTGAATATTTATAATTTTCCGTAAAATCCTGTGACTATATGCCTGCGTGCCTGCAGAATATGCGTCTCCAATTCGTCGTTCTGTGGTTTTAGCTTTAGCTACGCTTCTAGGCTTGATGAAAGGATTTCTTTGTCCAAAGCAAAAGCTTTAGCTTAGCTTAGCTTAGCTAGCTAGCGTATACCGTATGGAAGAATGTATTGTTTGGGGATGAGAGAGGAACTAATGGAGAGAAAGCGGAAATGAGGGAAGAGCTGGAGCCAAGGATTACAGGAAATATGAAGAAAAACGAGGAAACGCTGCTGCTGCTGTTACGTTCTTTTGATTCTTTCTTTCTCTAGCAGCAAATCCGATGGGATAGGCAAGGCAAGCCGAAGCTTCAAGCTGGGAATCCAATACAACCTCCTATTTTTATTCCTCAAAGGAAAGTAGCAGCCAGCTCGCTGAAACTCAAAACACGTCTAATCATTTGTTCATTCACATTGGAGCATGATGGAGTTAAAAAAAGTACAAGGAAGAGGGGAGCCAATTAGGACTTATGCGAGTCGTGAATACGCAATGTATTCTTTAGTATTATTTAAAAAAAGTCTAGTCTAGCCTAGACGCCATGGTATTGGATTTCCACCTAAAGCCAGACTAATTCTTTTGAAAATCCCTATCAAAAGAAAAATCCACGGGAAGGTAAGGGATGAGAATAAAAGGAACCACAAGCAGTGGCATAGCCAATAATTATCCACGGGATAGGTAGGAGTAACTTCTTCCTTTGGTTTTTATTTTACTTTTTGAAATTGGTAAAGAAAAGATGGAGAAATAGGAGGCGGGAATGGGTAAGTTTACGACTTGGACATAAAAGGTAATCCTTTCAGCGGCGGGAGACGAATAAAATTCCGAAGAGCTTTTCTCCAATCAACTGGGTAGCTAGACCTGGCAAGGCCTGGGCTAGCCCGCCGAGCCTATGAGATGAAAGGATGCCGCGTGCATGACCAGACTCTTGATTCATAACTCCCGCTCATAGCTAGCTCCACGGCACCCAATCCAGGCAGTGCTTTTGCAGAAAAATGCAAGACTTGCCATTTCCCTCACTCACTCAGACTCACTTTCATTTTACTTCAAATTTTGAATTGCTCGGACCACCCACAAAGCAACTCCAGCTTCCGGTTCAGTGGAGTTAAGCGACTCCAAATGCATAGCAGCATAGGGAAACTCAGACTGAGTTGAGTGCCTTGCTTTCACTTTGCTTTCTCCAAGCTGCCAAGACGTTCGTCTCGTCTCGTCTCGTCTTGGAGGAAAGTTATGTTAATTTTGCGTAGATTTAAAAAGTGAGTAAAAGTGCCTAGCTGAGCTGATGCTACTATGCACCTGGAGGTTTTTATGGGAATAGGATGAGTCTAGTCGTGAAGTCCCGCAGGCCATCCTATCTTACACTTTCCTCAACTTTAAATCCAATCTCAAACTAATTAACCAAACCTGGTGCTCCTCATCATTTCCCAAGTTGGCGGTTTGGTTGAAGAAACTATCCCATCACAGCCTAGTCTGGCAGCCTAACCATACTACTTACACACACATTTTACCATTTACCATATTTTACCTTCCTTCCTTCCTTTTCCTTACACAAATTAAAATATGTGGTTCAATCCAGAATTGACATCGCTATAGGTACTATAACCTAGGTCTGCCTGCCTACTTTACATTAGCCTAGTTAGTAGTAGGGGTAAACGGACTCAAGTTACGTATTTTGTTTTGTTGCTCTCTGGACGAAAACAAAGGAATAGGAACTCTATTAAGTTGAAGTGGTTCAAATGATGGAGAAATGCAACTCAGGTGTGTAGTAAAAAGAGCTCCTGGTTCCCAAACTGGCCACGAGGGAAAGAACACTCACAATTTGAATTAATTTGAATTCCACCTTCCTTCCTGTGTGTGAAATGTGAATGCTGCTAGGCAAAGGCGGAAACTTTATGTCCTCTGTCATGTAGTGCCAGTGCCATACGCCACCAGGTTTCCCAATGGAATTGACAGTCAGAATATTCTCAGCCAGCCATTATCCTCTCCTAGTGGAAATCTTATAATTTCCTCAATGCATGCGATACAGTGCGAATGCAAATGTGAAGGCAGACTTCAGCTTTGGCTTCTCTAGAGCCCAATTCCTTGAAACAAAAAGAACTTAGCAACAGATTTAACCGCTCTCCTTTCTTTCTCTTCCCAATTGCCTCATTCCATTCAATTTGCATAAAAATCGCACCTTAAACCAAAGCAAGAAGAGAGAAAGTCATTCCATGGGTGGTAGTAGTTTCTTAGCCATGGCCATGTCTGAGGGTACAAGTCATTTACCTGCCTGCCTTGCCCATGGAATTGACTCCTAGAAAGTTGTTAAGTCGAAATGGTCGGGAAAGTGATTGAGTTTGAGCCCATTTCTCCTTGCACTGACTTTGTGAGTACAATTTTGAGATGGGTTCGACGGGAAATGGACTCTTAAGGGAAGAGATCAAAGTGGTTGGAATTGGAGGAGGAGTCATTTCGAAAAAGTACTAAAACCAGCCTCGAGTGCTACGCTCGTGTCATAACGGACATGGGCATGAAAGGAATGGTAATTGCATCCACGCATCGCACCAAAAACACTCGTCTGGTCACTCATCAAGAAGAATGAACATGAACATGACGGGAGTTAGATTAAGATTCAAGTGGTAGCAGACCCTTGAATCAATTTCCTAGCACAGCAGCATAGCACTCACCTGATCCATTAGCAAGCATCGGCCATTAAAGCCTGAGAATGTTTAAGAGGTGACTTGACGTGACGCGTGGCTAGAGTGAGCAATTAACACACACACACACGCAAGCACGTAGCCAGCCACACCTCAACATCCATTAGCAATTAATCTCTGGGTAATCAAATTGAATAAAGTCAGTTACACAAGAAGAGGCTCTTTAGCCAAGCCAGAATCCATGTTCAACCCAAATCCATGCTCTGAATATCTAAAACCAATCCTTTCAACCCTTCAAACCCTTGCCTCAACTCAACCCATGAATTTAATTTATGAGACGAGATTCAACTCCGTACCTTAATTTCACTTGGGCCAGTCAAAGTGAACTGCCCAAAAAGTTAAGCCTACTAGTCGGTCGAAAACCAAATGGGTTCACCTGAAAATGGAATGGAAAGTAGCTAGCTAGCCAGCTGAGTAGAGGGCCACATTAAAATTTATATCTTTTGCTTTTGGAATAAAATAAAATCCTAGAGAAGAGAAGGAAATGAAGCGTCTATGCCATGCTATAGCCATAGACATGAATCTTCAATGATGGACCAAGAAGAAGAAGGAAGTATACATAACATTCTCCTAATAACATAAAACTTCTACCTTTACCCAATTCAAAGGAAAGGTAAGTAATTTTTGCAGCAGCAGCAGCAGGGAAATGGGTAAAGGAAAGCAAGATCGATACAAATCCGAGCGAGCAGGTTGATTCCGTGAAGGAAAGGACGGACGGATCTGTATCACACAGGACGAGGAAGCCAAGATCGGAAAGACAGGTATTTCTTCCTTACGTACGTCTAAACATAAATCCGATTTCCTAGCAGCAATCCTGCCTGCACTGCACAGTCAGCCTTCAATTTCCCTTTTGCACAGATAAGACGATGCTCTAATTCTGCCATTCATTATTTTTCTCAATGATGTGATGTGATTTTGTTGGTCTTTGAGATTGCGATTGCATCCAATCCAAGTCGGCATATATACATACATACATGCATGCATGCAAGGAAACAATCAATCATGAATTGTGTACGATTTGAACGAATTTCCGGCAAAATCTCTTTTTGACATGAAATGGAAAGACTGACAGGCAGAGACTCAATCATCAGCCAAACCAGCCAGCCAGCCTAACACATTATTCTCTTCAACAATGCCTGCCTGTTCGAGATGTGTCATTGTTGACTCAAAAATGAGAAAGAGAGAAACGTAGCAGCCAAACTCATAGCATTGTAAAAAAAGAGAAAGTTGAGAGAAAATGGGAAGTTGGTTGTTTGGCTATGCTAGCGCTTTGCTCGTAATTCGAGATGTGTCATTGTTGACTCAAAAATGAGAAAGAGAGAAACGTAGCAGCCAAACTCATAGCATTGTAAAAAAAAAGAAAGTTGAGAGAAAATGGGAAGTTGGTTGTTTGGCTATGATAGCGCTTTGCTCGTATGAGTCATTTCTATGAATTAACGTCTTCCAAGTCCAAAATTCCATTTCTTTCCTTCCAAGTTTTTGAACGACGACAATGAGAGTGAAATATCCATAGGACCTAGGCTCAAAAAGAGTCTAAGCTGGCTGGCCTGGAATCAAAAGTCTTCTTCTTCTTCCATCTTTCTCTCTCATGTGTTTGTTCTCTTCTTTTCCTTTGAACTTTTTTCCCCTTCTTCGTTCAAAACCCTATCAAGGAGTCTTAAAAACATGATCAAGCAGAAGCAGCAGAACTTGGCCAATTCTATCCTATCCCTATTTTCAATTCCAACGGAAGGAAAGCACACATTATTTTCACATTTCCACAACTCCCTATCCCATAGCTACTGCCACTGACAAATTCAATTTTAAATGTCGTAGTGGCCTCGGCCCTTAAGGATCGTCTCGTCATAGTCACCTCCCGTATGTATGTTTTTGTATCCTATTCGCTGAGAAATCCATTGGAGCGGAAAGCAGAACCGACCAGAGTTATTTGTACAAAAGAGAAAGGAGGGCGGACGGACGGACTGGATTGAGTAGAGACTTCCGTCCAGACTTTGTATTGACACTCCTCCATAGTATTCGCATGGACGATCCTTGCATAATGGACGTTCCAAGCTCTGGTGGTTCAACAAATATTGACTGAGCTCTTTCCTTCCTTTCAATGTGGTTTTGCCTCAGCTCAACCTTTGTCCCTATGCTTCATGGTCGCTCACAGCCACAAGAAAGAGATACAACAATTTGGGGCCCAAATTATATCCATGGACAAACATTATTCCCAAATAATTGCGAAAAGTACCAATAGCAGTAGCAAAAGTAGATAGAAAACGACCTATTCATTTTAATGCATGGGAAGAGGTCATGAGTGACAAGGTCAATTTTTCAAGAGATAGAGATCCGGAGGAAGCACTAGGTTTTAGGTTGAAGATCTTGGGAGATTTAGTGCAGCAGTCGGCAGTAGATGAATCCTAGGGTTGGACGGAGACGCTATTTGTCAGAGAGGCGTTAGAGTTCGAAGGCAAGGCAAGGCAAGGCGGAGAAAGACTGTGTTTCCTTCTGGCTAGGCTAGAGTAACTTTCTTCTTCTGACTGTCATAATCTAAGGGCCTAGGCCTAGGCCTAGGCATGGACCAACATTGTGGGAAAACTATCGGAAATCGAAATGCAGAATAAACGGAAGACTCCTCTTCATCTTTTTCTCCGTCTCGTCGCTTCCCATCTTTTCACAGATAAGGAGCAAGAAGAATGGGCCAACATTGTGGGAAAACTATCGGAAATCGAAATGCAGAATAAACGGAAGACTCCTCTTCATCTTTTTCTCCGTCTCGTCGCTTCCCATCTTTTCACAGATAAGGAGCAAGAAGAACCAAGTCGTGCGAGTAGCAAAGAATCTTCCTTCATCTCCATGACTATCCCATCTGAGCGAGTGAGTGAAAGTGGAAAAAGCGAGAGAGTGTAGAAAGAGCCCTCAAGTCCAAGTCTCTACACCCGTCCGTCTGTGTCCCTATCTCTCTCAATTAAGTCAACATTGGACTTTCGCCTGTCATCCTGCCCGCTGCTTTCCTATAGATAGTTAGTCTGGCTGGCTATCACCCAAACCCAGCAGCAAACGAATAAAACTTAACCATTTTTCACTCATACGCCCCATTCCTTTTTATAGCTTCCTAATTACTCAACACAGGCCCAGGCGATGGCCCGAGCTAATGCTTAATTATCACATGGGTCACCAAATTAAATTAGCTGGGCTGTTTCTCCCAATTGAGCTAATGTTATGCTCATTTGATGAGATATTATTATGAGTCAAACTCAAAGGATGCAAGGTGAGCAAGAAAATCAGCTTCATGTTCATGGGACGTGTAATAAAGGAAACTCAGCTGGTGCTGGTGCTGGATACTTTGACTGGGTGCTGCTGGCTAGAATAATCGGATCGATAGCATACCGTGCTGATGCTGACTGCCCGGCAAAGACCACTAGCTCTGCTCTTGCAATATGATGCATGGACAGTAATGAGTCTGGAAATGCTTCTATAATCTGAGACCATTCCATGGCTTGTGATTTATGAGGAAGCTGGTGCTGGGTCGAAGGATTTTTGATGAGAAATGAAATGATTGCTCAAATCGTCTCAAGAGACTCGAGCCATGCTATGCCATGCCGTGTAGGCTAGTCTATCTCATTCCCTCACCCGATATCCCTTACCAAATTACCTTCCACTTCATTCCACAACCAATGCAATTAATAGGAAACCAACCACAAATAATTACCTAGCAGTAGATTTTATCTATTTCCTTATGAACTTTCTATTGCACTATGTTTCCACTTAAGGCTAGGCAAGGCACTTCATATTTATTCTGCCCTCCAGTCCATAAATTTATTCTTTTTACTTTCACGGTCAGGCTCAGGCGGGAATCGCAAAACTGTGAGACGACGCGTTGAATTGCGAGAATTCAAAAGAAAAGAAAGTAAAATAATTTTACAGCCGGGTAATTCCGGACAGAAGTGAAAGTAGAGGAAAAATTATATGGCTTGAACATTAGTTTTAATTTGGTTCTGTCGCATTATGTCGCCATTGCCATATCTTTTTAAAATGCAAAGAAAGCATGGCACAGACATTTTTGAATGATGGTCCTCTTTGTGCTCCTTGCCATGCTTGCTACGTTCAAGGATCAAAGGCAAGGAAGAGGCCAATTCTCATCCCAGCCCCAGACTCTTCATTTTTCATTTGATGTTCTGTTCTGTTCTGTCCTGTTCTTGGAATGAAGGGCTTCTTCTTCTATACCCACCCGCCCTCCTTGGAAATATTAATTTTAATCCCAGCCCCAGACTTCATTTTTCATTTGATGTTCTGTTCTGTTCTGTCCTGTTCTTGGAATGAAGGGCTTCTTCTTCTATACCCACCCGCCCTCCTTGGAAATATTAATTTTAAGTGTATCTCTGTCTTGGGTGGCCAGAATCACATTCTCCACTCTTTCATATTAAAATTCTTTCCCTTACGTACGACCCATGACTTATTAGAAGCAAGAATCTAATGTCACATTTTATGGAAAACTGCTCTAATGTTTAATCTCCAAATTCCACTACTGTTAAAGTTGCCTTTTTTACATTACAAGGCCCACGCCCAGCCCAGTCAAAGAATTAATTAGTTAAACTAGGTATAGTGGAACCGCCACGCACGCACACTACACGCTTGGACTAACTCGATCCTATTCTCTTTGTGTGATGTGATTGTAGTACGTAGTTTTACTTTGACTTTAATCAAATTTCAAATCCTCACCATTTCAGCGGCAGTATAGCAGATCAAACGGCATTGGCCATTGGCATTAAATGTTGAGAGTTAAAAGGATTGACCAAATACCCTGGGTAGTGGTACCAGAACTGTCAATGCATTTGTTCACCCATTTGTCATCCACACTCATCCTTTCCTTTTACATCCATTCGTATTTTCTCTACTTTCTCCAATTCTACTGCATGTGTGGTGAAATTGATACCTTAGCTTAAGTCGGATCGTAGCTCAAGTGAAATATTGGGAGGAGGTTGCCCAACAGATCCAATTCCTACCACTGCTGCTACTGCGCTTCTACTTTTAGACACAAATCATCTTCAACAACAAACTCAAAAGTTGACTCAATAAATCTCTGCCCGGACGAAATGAGTAAGAAAAGGTGGAGGGAGACGACTGCGTATACTCAAATTTTCATAAAACAACTTTGTTGCACTACTTTTTATCAGATTTAATCAGCTCAGAGAGAAAACAGTTAAACCTCCCAATAAAAACTAAGAAAATTGAATCGTACAAATTTAAAAAAATAATAGGTGAAAATAAAACTTTGAATTGCTGTCTGATTTCCTGAGAGAAAGCAGACGCTGTCCTGAAGAAAGTCGAAAAGAAAGAAAGAAGATGTTGGGTTTAAGGGTGACATTTATTTTATTTCTTTCACTTGCTCCTTTTAGCTTTTGGTGGGCCATTTGGGGGCTATGGCTTCAGCACTGTACGAGATATCAGATAGTTCCGACGACCCGTCATAGACTAGGTTTATGCGGGATAATGAAATGTTGAGTGAGAACATTAAGTGTAGTAGTTCTAGTTGGTGAAGGAAATAAGACGGTTGATGCTTGAGTTGTAATGGGGTGACGAGATATGGCCCAACTCCTTTTTTTACATTGCATTCTACTTTTTACCCATCCTTCAAATCAATCTTCTTCTTCTTCTTCTCCTCCTCCACATTCACACACACATCAATTTTTTTTACTTTTCGACACTCAGCTAGCTCAATTCTGTCTCGCTCTGGTTCTTTGCCTTTTTCTTTACTTTTGTGCGAAGAGACAATTTGAAGGAGAAAAAGTCAGTCAGTCACATCTTTGACTGACTGATCCTTGGACTCAAGAAAAACTGATCTTTGTATTCCATTCCGCTCTCCCGCCTGCCTTCCCTTTGACTTTTCTTTGCAAAAAGAAAACCCGCCTAGAGCCACGATAGAGAAAAGTAAGGAACGTGATCCTCATGCAAATGAAGGAGCAGCATAGGCATAGGCCGTGAATTAGAATAAATGAAGGACTGGACGATTCACCTCATTCTCATTTCAAAAGACTAGACGCTCATTTTCTCATCCACGTTCACGACGGTTCCACGTGAGAGTGTACGATGCAAGTTGCGGTGCGGGAGATTTGAATTTGACATTGACTACCATTGGTTGGCTAAGGCGGATGTCATCTCATTGGCATTCATGCATAGGAATATTTATTGCGGGAAGGATGCATCCAGGCGTAAGGAAGTGGAAGCTGTGCTGCTACCCTTGGATTTTGAATACGTATAAGGTGAGGATGCAGCCAGCCAGCCAGCCTGCCTGCCTTACCCGGGTAATCTGGGAGGATTTGTGGACTCAGCCATGCATCCTCAAACCAGAGCAGAAAGGAATTGGGAGACAGATGAATGTACCGTACGTACTTACGTAGGATGGCAATAAAACATTTAGTACCAAATTAAAGATGAGCCCACCTCTGTTCACAACTTCTCAAAAGCTCCCATTCCTCATTATCTACTCTTTGAGAAATTGCACTAGTGCCAATGGCTGATTGTTTACGCCTCAATCCTACCTAGCCTAGCCATTTTCATTAGAGAAACGTCAGGAACCACATGAATGTAATTTTATCTTCCGTACTTTTGTGTGTGGAATGCATCCGTACCTTACCTCTGGCATTCCATTTCACACTTCAAGCCAAAGGTGAAGTTCAAAGAGAAAGTAGAGCGTGCACGTTAAACTATGCACGATTAAAGAATGAGCAAGAGCGATCAGCTTCCAATTATTCATTATTCATCATTTCAAGATCACAAGAGGCTCAAATGCTTATCACACTTTTATTAATGCAGTCAGAGTCAGAGTAACGTAGTGCACTGGTATAGTCAGTCCCTTGCTTTCCCATGTCATTGCCATAATTGTCCTCCCAGTTTCTCTGAATCGGAGAAAAGAACATAAGAAAAGAGAAATTCCCTAAAGCAACCCCTATTCTGTATTCTTCTCTCGCCCCACTCCTCGTTAATCATGCAAAAGGCAAAAATACTAGGGCAAGGCATGGGCACAGCAGATTACAACACAACTTACTTTTACTCTACTCAGGTAGTATGCTCTTTCCTTGCTTCCTTCAATAACATTTATTTGAACCTCTGCTGCCTGACTGCGAATTTCTTGAGAGTAAGTAAAGTACTCAAACTACGCTACGGACTGTGCCCTGTGCCGTACGTTCGTACGTACGTAGCTCAAATATGAAATTGATTGAATTCTAAACAAAATAAAAACACGGACTCTTACTCTTGGCTCCTTTCCTACTTTAACATGGACGACGCATTTCATTTCAATTTGCTCAAGTGCTTGTTTCCTTCTTGCTTACTTTTGTATTTTGTACTGCAGCAGCATGGAAGAAGAAGCTTAGACTTACTCTTGGCTCCTTTCCTACTTTAACATGGACGACGCATTTCATTTCAATTTGCTCAAGTGCTTGTTTCCTTCTTGCTTACTTTTGTATTTTGTACTGCAGCAGCATGGTAGAAGAAGCTTAGAGCTTAAAACTTAAAACTTTCAACTTTACCCGCCTAGCCCAAGAAAGAAAAGCAGATGGGAAGCCCTAGCCTAGCCCTAGCCCTGAAGGAATAAGTTTAAGAGACTAGAAGGCACACAAATTATTTCTTCCCTACGCTTCGTTGCTCACCACAAGGAAAGAGGAAATGAACTCGGAATGCAGAGTTAATTATATTTGTTGTTGTGAGCACAAGTAGCACTAGCACTATCCAGGTCGAATCTTTCACTTTCACATAATAATATTCAAAAACTCTTTACTAAGAAATTCCAAAGATGAAGAAGAAGAGTTTGAAGGATATTCACAAGTCGTGGTTTGTTTAGATTTGAGCTAGCAGAGTAGAAATCTGGTTTGGTTATGCACTTTTCTCCTGCCTGGGTTCCTTTCTCCATGTCACGTCGTCCCTGCCTTTCACCTCCTTGTCTCTAACTAGCTTCATCCCACAATTCCCTTGCCTCCTCATCCCAGCCATAACACCAAACGTCGTCGCCAACATTCGTTTAGGAACAATTCCTCCATAGGGACAAAAGAACAGCCTACCCAGCCACGTGTCTTTCCTTTACTTTTTTGTCGTCCTCATCCTCATCTCCACTATCTCTGTCTTGGGTCCCTTTAAATCACGAACGAGCACAGCACAGTACTAAGGAAACCCAATACTACTTTACTACTTTTACTTCTACACAGATTCAGTTTCTTCTCTTACTACACTTTGACATGAACGCCTCAATTCAAATCCACAACAACCACAACCGCACGCTTGCTTTACGCCCCAATAAAGAAACTCAGCTCTACTTTCCTCAATCGAATCAATAAGTACAAGAAGAAAGTCTCTGTTCACGCATAAACTTGCCAATTTAACTACAAACTGTCGTTTTACCATGGAATTCAATTCTATTCTACAAGTTATCCATAAAAAACAAGACAATGACCCTTGACATAACATGACCCGTACAGAAAACCTTAATATACTTTTGTATTTCTATTGTAAAGATACCAGGATAGGATATCTCAAGAATTTTTGTACCCCTTTTGTCTGCCATACTTTAGCTAGCTTGATATCCATAAAAAACAAGACAATGACCCTTGACATAACATGACCCGTACAGAAAACCTTAATATACTTTTGTATTTCTATTATAAAGATACCAGGATAGGATATCTCAAGAATTTTTGTACTCCTTTTGTTTGCCATACTTTAGCTAGCTTGCTTAATTGGGTTGGGATGAGAGACAGGACAGAGACAAGACAAGAACGAGAGTGAAAAGCCGGTTTGATATTGCATTGCATATTGGTGAGATTGGATAAGAAGCTGAGGAAGGAAGAGAAAGAATGTAAAGGGGGAAAAAGACGACGACGAAGAAGAGTAGAATTGGAATTTGTTCTCCTCCGACGAGTTTTAACAAACAACTAAGTTTTTCCTTGTTCTCTTCAGGAGTACATTAGAAGACGGGTGGTTTGGATNGAAGAAGAGTAGAATTGGAATTTGTTCTCCTCCGACGAGTTTTAACAAACAACTAAGTTTTTCCTTGTTCTCTTCAGGAGTACATTAGAAGACGGGTGGTTTGGATAGAAATTGAATTTCTTTTCCCTATGAACAAAAGTCCATACGACGATCTACAACGATGAAGGCCGCCCAAGGGCTCAGTTCTTCTTCCTTTTCTACATTCACTCACTTCACTCTGTCATTCAGTCTGTCTATACTATACTGTACTGTACTTTCTTGTATCTTGTGCATATGTGATGCGAGTGAATGAGTGAATTCATTTCAATTGCTTAAATTACAGTAGTACTAAAATCTTCCTTCCTTCGATGAGATACGGAAGTCAACAAAGAAGAAGAGTCATATAAGTAGACTGACTAAGACTTAGGGGGAGAAAGTGGAAATTAATGAAATGTTGGGATGAAACTACAATTCATGCAATGTTTCAACCACTGCCTAGTTTCTAGCTGGCATCAAGCGAGATTTTATTTTCCAGGAACTGGAGAAAGTTGAAGGAGCAAGAGGAGGCAGACAGGAACCGGGCTTTCTTTTCCTCACACAACATACAATCAATATGACTCAGTACTGTACAGTACAGCTCGGCTCGGGCTCAAACTCAAAACACCCGGCTAGCTAGCTGGTCCTAGGCCCATGGTAGACAGACGCTTCTTGTCTCACTCTCATAATCCTTCTTTCCTCTGCCTGCACAACAGTCAACAAAATCCTACCAATCTTTCACGTTTTTCATACCGGAAAAGGAACCAGATGCTTTCTTCATGAAATTCAATGCAATGCAATGCTACAGTCTATACAACAGAGTCCTTCCTTCCTTTCTTTAACGTACGTATCTGTCTATCTTTGATAAAATAATCGAATTTTCCAGGAGAAATAACTCTAGGCTCAGACCAGCTCAGTCTCACATCATATCTTATGCCATCCAGCATTGCGCTGCACTACAGTTATGCCAATTTCCATTTAAGCCCTTTCTTAAGGTAGATGGGCACGTGGGACGGATCATAGGCTACGGCTATGCTACTTGGGTGGGCGTGTGATATGCCTTCCTGCATTTCTTGCTTGATTTCTTAAGGTAGATGGGCACGTGGGACGGATCATAGGCTACGGCTATGCTACTTGGGTGGGCGTGTGATATGCCTTCCTGCATTTCTTGCTGGATAAACAAAAACCAACATCATTTTGGATATTTTGTCAATTCAGCATCCTGATCCAGGACAGGCCAAACCAAATCATGCAAGAACAGGGCCGATTTGTTGAGTGATGATAAGCAAGAAAAGCAGATTTGAAAGGCATTGACATGTCGCATAAAACTGGCTAGCTAGCTAATCATTATTGCTGCAAGCTGCAGGCCAAGGACCTGGCCTAGTCTGAAAAAGATGTTGAGTGATTAATGAAGAGGAGATGAGAAGGTTCGGCGGATCCGTCTCACGCTTTGTTTCACACCAATCCAAGACTCAGACCCTTTTCTTAAGAACCCTGGAGTGTATAAAGTGTTCCTTTTGCTTTCTCTTCTCTATTCCTACATATGTCTGTCTCTCTCTCTGTGTTGATTAGTGAGAAGTTCATTAGAGAGGCATGAAGATGCATGGGAATTGGAATGGCTGACAGAGACAGATGGAGAAGGACCTTCCTTCTTCAAATCCAAACCAAAGGCATAGATGGCAGGTTCAAGTTAGAAGTGTGGACGGATGGATACGACAAAGAATCAAGTACTCATTTTGGATTGGTTCTCGGGCCAAGCCAAGCCAAAGTGTTTTCAATCGCATTCGCATTGGAAGTTTAGTCCAAGACTAAAGAGCCTAGACCTGGCCTAGCAGTCTGGTTATGGACTCTCGAAACTCCCATTCTAAAGTCATTCCTTCATTGGATTTACATTAGAAGGATAATAGAGAGAGATTGGAGTCCACATATATTATACCTTACACTTTCCAGACTAGAGACTCCTGGAGGGTCATACCGTACCGTACGCATCCTTATAGTCCAATTTCAATTCTAGGACTAGGAGCCGACATTGCCATAGTATCATTATTGTTGCTTGCTTGCTAGATTCCCTCATCTAATCCCCTTATCCCTGGAAATAATGGGGCTTTTATAGGGAGGAAAAGACTTGGGTCTACCTTCACAACCCAAAATTGATTCACATTATGTGTGCCATAAGGTAAACAGTTTGACTATGGCCTATGGGGGAGCCAGGCCACTGACATTTACTTTCTTTTCACAAAATCCAATAGATTAATATTTCTCTCTCATATTACTGAATAAAATAGGACGCAACAACGGTGTAATCAGGGAATGAATGTGGTTAGACTAGAGAATGGCGGTAATTCAAATTTCTGCCTCCTCCACGTCGTCCTTTGCTATTTCCTTCCATTCACATCTGCGGTTAGCACAAATTGAACTCGTTATTCCATTGCAATGCTGTAAATTATAATCCTCAAAACTCAATGAATCCAAATTTGACTTTCATGAACTAATACGACAGGCAAGGCACTCCGCTCGCTCCGCAGCAGTTCTTCAACCAACAATTTCTCTTTCCTCTAAATTTCCGACTCATTACCTCAAATGAAATTGAAATTGAAGTGAGTTTGAGATCTGTGGGAGTCTGAGTCTGCTATATAATATTATGCTATGCTATGCTCTTAGCTTTCTCCTGTGATTTCCTTCCGCCAAATGAGCAAGGATACAGGTGAATCTGACAACGTATCTAGGCAACGAATGAGTTGCAATCTTTCTTTCCTTAGAATCAGGCGGTACGAGCAGCAAGCCAGACAGCAGCACACTTGAGTTGATTGCCGCCGTAAGTTCCACTTCCTTATTTCCAATTTGGAATGGAATGAGGATTAGAAAGAAGAAGCAGAGAACAGATTGAGAACTCAGGAGCAAGCAGCCTGCATCCACTTGAAGAAACCAAATGAGCTGAGCTTCGCTCTGACTCCAACTCCGCGAAAAAGAAAATGCCTTTTTGACTTTTTTTCATCAAGGATTTGGAAATGAGGCGTGATGAGATCCCATCCTAAGTCTCATAGTCCCGGCCCAAATAACAACCAAACTCAACCAACAACTCAATTTCCATCCTTCCATACTCCAGGAAAGCTTGACGACTTTTATCAAATAAAATGTGAAAGGAGCCTAGCCGAGTCTAAAGAAGAATGAATTCAAAGCTAAAGCTAAAGCAAAAGGGTTGGCCGACTCATTTGCCTCAAGGAAGTTTGCATTGCACGTTGTGTGCGGGTGCTGCGGAATCACACTACATTCACTCACTAGTCATACTTAGAGAGTAGAGATCCCATGGGAAAAGTCCTTGTCAGCCTAGGAGTGCAATTGTCACTCATCTTGGGGAAAGATGAACGAGTTGGGGTGTTCAATTATGCAGAGAGACTCCTGAGCTGAGGAAAGGAGCTAAAAGTACGATGTAGTAGGTGGCAAATCACACACACACGACACACAGCCAAAAGGAAAGTAAAGAAAACCGAGGCAAGGGAAGGCTTTCTCCCATACCTTTCAACACTACGTACTGCACTCCTTACCTTCTTTAGAAATTGAGTGAGAAAACATAATGTAAGTAAACTATTATTGTTAACACCTAACATATTCTACCCTGCCTGCCTGCCCATCTCAGGCACTAAATTCAACCAAATTATTTGTACAGGCAGCCCGGAATTTTGTTGTTTGGCAAGGCAAGAAGAGGAATAATAAAATTACCCACCTAGCCGCCAGAGCCAAGGAAGCATGGATTCTATGGACTGTAAACAAGTCATAAATTAAATGGAAGGGTTCCAAACTAAACTAAACCAAGCCACACGGTGTGGAAGAAAAGAGGAGCAGAAATCTGCTCCTGCTTGGAAAAGCCTAGCCTAGCCTTGAGACCTTCCAGAAGGGCAGTTAAACTCTCCCGCGCATTTGTTCATTGAATTAAATTGATTCATTTAAGCCCTTCTTCGCATTTCAGCTTCAACTCAGCAGAAGCAGATGTGTTTTTAGTTAAAAGCAAAAGAGACAAGATGAGTTATCGGGATTGTAAGCAAAGGGAAAGTGTTTTGTGGGGCGGAAGTGACAAAATGCCAGGGCGAATAAATTAGTACGAAACGTAAAATAGCGTTGGCGTTATGTAGTATGCCATGCCACAACAAGCAGAATATGGAGCAGAAGATTTAAATTCAATTTTGTGTCGGTCGCATTGCATTTGCCCTGTATGGAATATGAGTGAGGAAGTGGGTTTAGCCCAAAACACATGCTTCCACGATGCTCCTGCTTGCTACAAATGCCCAAACAAATCATTCTCAAATCCGGGAAAGCGGAAGAGTGAGAACCACAGAAACATGAAGAGAGATAGGGACAGACAGAGTCTTCTTCTCAATTGGTTGTGTGAAGAGTGGAAATGAGGGTAGTTTTGTGTCTTTGTCACCGGGCGTTTCTTAGGAGCCAAAGCAATTTGAAGTAATTTTACCAAAGCTAGGGCCAAAACTATCCCATCTTCTTCTTCCTTACTTTTTACCTAACTTGTCCTCCTCTGGCCTGGCCTGGCCTGGACTTACCTTTCTCATCTTCTTCGTCTTCTATCCACTTTTCTCCGTCCGTCCATTATCGATTTTTAATCCTCTCTTTTCTCATCTCATCTCATCTCATCTCTTTACTTACCTTTCTCATCTTCTTCGTCTTCTATCCACTTTTCTCCGTCCGTCCATTATCGATTTTTAATCCTCTCTTTTCTCATCTCATCTCATCTCTTTGCTTTTGCTTTGCTTTCTCTACCTCACGCACTTTCAACATTCATTCAAGTCAAGTCTAGTCTAGCCTTCCTAGAAATCAGGACTAGCCATTAACATGAAAAATCAATTTTGATTCGAATCAGTCAATCAATCTAATTAGTCAACAAAGTGCTAGTGCAAGGGGGCTAAGTACTAATTAGTCTAGAATATACGATGTCGTGCTACTGCAGGTCATCGCACTTTCCCTCATCCTTTCACCTTAAATTTTCGTGTATGTGTGTGAAAGAAAATAAAAACTTGGGCTAGAACTCGAGCCCGAGCAGCGCGTGGCGTGAAGAAAGTTCTTGGAGAAAGTTGTTTTTTTTTCAGAGGTGAAAGAAAAGAAACGAGCAGACGGTCTACGGTCAGACCTGCCTTGCCTGCCTGGAGAAATATTTGTTTTGAGTTGTGAACAAGTTTTCTCGGAGAAGCCAAATCAAGTCAGGTTCTCGTGCGGGGCCTTCTTGAAAGCAAGTACGACGTAGGACGTAAATAAAATAAAAATAATACTAACCGTAAGAGATGCAGAGTAGAGCGACGAGTAAAAGACAATTAGTAATGTCCGCCATTCAATCAATCTCAATGGTCCTTTTGTCCAGAAATCCTTCTTCTTCTACTTCTACAGCTGAATCCCAAGTTTTGGGCAGCACTTTGGATCTGGGTCTTAAATCCACTCATTCCTCATCATAGGCAAATGCACCCATCCACAATGAACGACCCTGATGATTAGGGGGACACTCATGACTAAAGGTCAAGGTCAGGTCGGCCTGGTCAAGGTAGGGAAAAATGAGGTGGGGATGACTTGCAGTACCTGTTGTCAGCATCCGCTTCCAGCATGATGAGCAAGTACTAGGACCGGGGATTCCATGAGAGAAATAAGAAGAGAAAAATACTGGAACGGATGAGATGAGCTGCTGGCTGGCTGATGTGGGTGGGAAGCACGCGGAGAGCTGGCTGAGAACGAGATTCGGTGAATTCTGGCTGGAGAAAATTTTGTGGAAGTGGATGGGAGCAGAGCAGAGAGCAAGTCGCGTGGAGTTGGTGGTGGACGCACTTTCAAAGAACAAGTGGCATCCGTCGAAATGATGTACGCAGGTAGGTCCACGTTCACTGGAAGCTGGAACGAACCGAACGCTGGAGCTTGCTTTCTCTTGAGGTTGGAATCGATGTAAAGGGGTAGCGCTTGCGTGAGTTCCAAGCAAGGCATGGGAACTTAGTTCTCTTCTCCCGGATTTTCCCCATCCGAGGAACTGGCACTGGCACGGCACTGGAGGTCTGGCTCTAATGAGGAAGGTGAGAGTCAACCCTGGCAAGGCAAGGCAATGCCTTTTCCTTTGTTTCAAAACTCAACTTCCCTTAATCTCTGCCTGCATATGAACTTGAGTCATCCAGGAACTCATGTGGGAATTCTTCCTCTCACTTTACTTCCTTCCTCTCCAAACGCACTCACACATAACACACAGCAGAGTATGAAAGTTAATTTGCATATTGCATGCATATCACTATCATGAATAGAATTAGCTTGGCCTGCCAAAACTTTACCTAAATTATTCAACACTCCACTACAAATCATGATGAATATTGAAGGTTTTAGGATAACGTAACGTACGTACTAGGTAAGGGCCACGTACGTATAATGTATTGCTATAACCTGTTGTTGCTGTGAACTTGTAGAGCCTAGAGCCAAAGCCTAGAACACGCTAGACGCTAGAATACTAGACCAGACCCTTGACTTGCACTGTACTGCACTAGCACTACTACGCGGGTGAACGAGGGTTGAGTTATATAGGGATGACGTGGCGTGGACAGACGAGGGTCGAACAAAGGAACCAAAAAAAAAGAACTTTTCCAGGAAATTCAACGACAAGGCAGAACTTGGCATCAAATTCAAATTCCTTCTGTCTCGTCTGTTCTGTCCATCTGTCTGATACCGGATTTATTTAATTTAGTTTTACCATGAAATTGATATCAAGTACTGTGTACTCTTGACCCTTGACCTTGACAGGACACGGACAGTCGAGATGGATCCTGCAGGTGACAAGATATGTGGTTGTTGTGGTCATTTTTCATTTTTATATGTGAGGTAATTGGTAATTTGAAGTAAAGATGAGAGCAAACGGGGAATCTGTCGTAGGCGGAGACGGTAAACTAGTTAATCAAAATTTTGGATAATATTGATCGAGCCGTTAAAGAAATTTTAACACTCTAAACGAAATGAAAGAAATAACAAAAATATTAATTTTTGTTCTTTTTGTTTTCAAGAAACTGATATCATCACGTCGACAAGGATAGCATGGATTTCGTGTTCGTCTTTGGTGTGGTGTCTCTGAATTCTTCGTTAAACGATTCTTACAGTTGCAGTTTAGGTAAGGTAAGTCAGCAAAATTATTCTTGTGCGTAATGTTAAAAAATATATCCAAATCCCAAAAAAATGAATTGCATACCTAAAAAGCTAGATGAATGTTGAAACTTTTTCCTTTCGTCAAAATATCCACGCTCCACGCTGAAAAAGCAAAAAGGGTATCCGAATCCGAACAAATTTATTCAAGCATGAAAATAACAAGTCCTAATCAAATTCTCGGACTTAAATCATGAGCCATCTCTCACATTGTGAGCATTTTCATCCCCACCTTCTCGGTACTCATGGATTTAGTTTATATAAATTTTAGATTTGAATTTTATTACCTAACTTTATAGCATGGAAAACCACTTTTTTACTTTTAAATTTTAAATAACATTCTGTCAAATCACTGATATGACTCGCAATTGACAGACAGAGGAGAGGAAACTTTCTAACTCTCGTCTTTTTCCTTCCTCGACGCTCAAATATTCTCGAACGACGAGCACGACAAGAATTTTCTTGTCAATTTCACCGAAAGGTGAAGAATATTAAAAATCCGTCTACCTTACCTACCCTTATGAAAAATTCCAATTTTTTCAGACTTTGCAACTTTCCAAATCAATCCCATAGAAATTATTGCTTTTGTCCAATCCAATCGATTGTGCACTAAGGAAAACCATGAACCAACTTCAATTCGTAATCATTAAAGTTTCTGTCATGTCACGATTAGTTGAAAAACTAAAGTCATTCCCTTGAGATTTTCTCATCATCATTATCATCATCGCTTTACCTTAACTAACTTTTACTTTGCTTTCGCGATTGTGACTGTGACTGTAGTTTTTTCAATTTATTTACACGTCTTTTCACTTAAAGTCAAAGCAAAAGCTTTGTTTGCCTTGCCTTGGAACTTTTCCTTCTGCTCTGCTCATTTTATCTTCGGCTGGATGGATGGCTAGGTTCACTCATTAGTGTGCTTTTAACTAGATTTCGTGTTCCTTATGCTCTTCGTTTTTCTTTTGTGTTGTACTCGTGTACAGTGTACGTATGTTGTTTATCTCACGATAAGAGAGTCTATTCTCATCATTAGGAAAACAATTATTGCACATCAGAACATAGCGATTTAGCTTAGCCTAACAAGCGAGATCGGATCGTAAGGAACATCGCAGCTAGAAATAGAATAGTATTTTTAGTTTGTTTTTTTACAGAGTTTGTGTACTTTTTTTCAGGCGGGTGAAAGTAGGAAGAAGACGTGTACGCGTGTTGGGACTGTTGAGCGGGTAAGAGCCTCTCTCGGGCTTAGAAAGAACTTTTTGGCACTCTCCAGTTGGTCCATGAAATTGGCAACTTGCGAAAAGCTAGGCTAGGCCAAAGGGAAAGCTGAACTAGAGCCTGCCAAGATCGAGCTCCAACAGCATCCTCCTTGAGGGCATGACAATTCGAATTCCTCTGGAGGAGAGCAAGCAAGAGCAAGGCTTGAGAGAGACCAACAACCAATTTACCTCACAATGCCCGGGGATAACTCACACACATCACTTAGGACTTACCCATCCTTCCAACACAAATATCCCGTGTCGTGTCATTCTTATCCCATCCTTTTTCCTCCTCCTCTTCTCAACATATGTCCTTAATGTATTGATCTTCGATATATTGCAAAGGAGAGGAAAAGCAAAACAACTTTAGTCATTCCCTTCCCTTCCTTTGCCCCAGGCCAACGACTCGATTTTCTTTTCTAGGAAGAGAAAAACGGAAGGAAATATTCCACATATCATCATCATATCAACCGGAAAATTCATCGATTCTCCTTCCCACTTCCACTTCTCTACTATTTTGAATAATGCAACGCAATACCTAGACTGCTAGGGAATAGATTAGCCTGCTGCTGCTGCTTATTTTCCAAAACTGTAGTGAAAGTGTTAGCGTTGTTCTTTGTCTCCTTTTGTTTGCGAATCCATCGTGCATATCATTGACGCGTGGCAAGGCATGGCCAAAACTATGTACTATGGATGAAATATCTAATGAACTGAACTACTACTATGGTTATGGTTGACCTGCCTCGTGCAGAAGTACAGGCGAATTGAGCTTGAGCTCATCTAACTCCTCTTCTGGGTAGATGAGATACGTAGAATGAAATGGAAGCGAAGGCCTTCCGGCATTAAATTATATTTTATGGGGAAACGTGTGTTTTTGGAACAAAGGAGTAGCAGGGGCAGGGCAAGGAAAGCTTGAGCTTGAGAAAGGAAATTGTTCCAAGGATTCCCTCTAGGCCACTTTCTCCTAGTAGCTGCTGCTGCTGTTCCTAGACCAGACCTAGTAACTCATTCACATTTAATTTTGTTACATATGTAAGAAGTGAATGGATTGAGTCAAATAAATATGAAGAAGGGACGGGACGGTGGAGCAAGCAGGGAAAGGGCAAAGTAAATCAGTAAATTAGCCACCCGTCCATCAAGCTAGGAGCCAGCTAGCTAGGAGACTCTCTGGCAGTTTGCTTGCGTTTTGCATCATCCATGGTTAGTTCTGTGGAGAATGCCCGGGATTAGAGCTGTCACATTATAAAGTGACACAGAGACACCTGCTTGCTTTTGCAACCCTAGAGCAGACCAAGCTCCTCGTCTGGAATTGACACATTTAATTTTGAGGAAAGGAATGCTGGGTAGTAGCAGTAGCAGTAGCCCGGATGCGGGTGCGGGTGTTTTGAAAAGAGAGCATGGCATAGGATTGAGTGTGTTAGTTTGAGATGTTCCTTTTTCAGGGGGGTAGGAAAGAAGAGGTAGGTAGGTAAGGTTGATCACGTGATGCAAGTTGGAAGGAGAGCATGGGTTGAGAAGAAGAAGAGGATTGGTTGGTCCGGGCGGGTGGAGTCTGGGCCATGATCGATCCTTTCCTTTTGGACTGGAGTTTTGGGCTCCAGCGAAAGCAAAGCAAGGCAAAGCAAGTCTGAAAGACTCAGGCAGGTCTCAGTCGGGCTCTGAACCCTCGCTGCAAACACACAGGACGCACCACGCGCCGTGCCGTTGAGACGTTCCTTCCTTCCTTCCTTTTGCAGCGCTAAACCAGCTACCCCCCAAAATCCAGAGCTCGAGGAATTTGGGATTGTTACCAGCCATTGTTGTCCATTGTCACACAGGGAGGATGTGGGGATGAAGAGTGGGTCCATCTGGTGGGCGTGAGGAGTGAGTGGTTGGACGCCTGAGGCGGCAAGGCAGAAGGCAGGCAGGCAAGGGAGTCCAAGTGCCAGCACAACCAGCCAGTGAGTCAGGGTCCTGCGATGGTGAGCCCTTGGTCCACCACTCAAACCCTTTTCACACTACTGGTCTACTTCCTCTGTCTTCCAAAAAGTAAGTCCAAACTAACATAAATCTAACGCCCTCTATATATTCCGAACAAATTGGAAAAATAGATTCATACATTACGTTACGTTAGTACTAGTGGTAGTGACTAACCTAAGGAAAGGAAATTGGGAAAAACTAGTTGGCTGTAGTCATGGCCATGAGTCAACTGAATAATTGAGGAGAAAAAGCAGAGGAGAAAGAAAATGAGAAAGAGTTATCCTCCCTCCAGCTTTCTCCTTGGCTTGGCTTCTTCCACGTTATTTTTTTTCCCTACGTACGTACGAGAGGGAAAAAAATGAGAAAGAACAGTCAGCCTTGTTTCCTCTCTTAACTCAACTCGGGCGTAGCGTAGTGAGCGGAGATGAGGAGTTAAATCCTTCCGCACATTAATGGAACTCTAGTACCCAGTCAGTTTGAATCTATCTGGCTTATAAATAAAGTATACCAATAGCCATAAGAACATTAGTATTTGCATTGCTTAAGCACATCCACGATTTTAATTAGATTCCAATCCAAATCATAAACCAAGACGAGACACTCTTGCTCTTTGCTTAGATTTTTATTTCTCCGTCGTGCCTTCCCTTGTCTCACGGGACACGAGACGAGAGAAAGGAAAGACGTATCATTTTTCACGAGTGAAAGCAAAGCAAAGGACTTTCTTCCCTGCTGCTGCTGCTGCTGCTGCTCTGGATTAGAGTACGATTCAAAATATCAAGTTTCAGAGTCCATTTCTGGGGTCAAATTCAATTCAGTACGAATGTACGTCGTACGTAAAAAATGTTTTTGGATAGTTTGGCTAGGCTAGATTCATTTTAATCTGCTGGTGCGTAGGATAGGAAAGTCCGTCCGTCCCGTCCCTCCCGTCTGTCTGTCCGTATTCCCCGTCCTCTTTCCTCAGGATCATTCATCATCCCGGAATGACATGTTTAACAGGAGCTGTGCTCAATTCTGAGTTCCTTTCCTCCTCCGCTCACGGATCAGACAAGTCCAATCCTAGCTCTAGCTCTAGCTATTCTTCCCATGACTCCATGTATGTTTCTTCCCGGATATCCGCTCTGGGTCTTTGGGCACAAAGTGCACTCCTAGATTAGCATCTTTCACTTCCGGGGCTCCCGGCTCAGGCCAAGTGAATCGATGAAAATGTATGTACTGTATGCTATGGTTAATGAATGCGAGCGAGGTTGAAGTGAAAAGTGAGAATAGGAACGAAAGAGCGGAGGTTCCCAATGATTCCCACGAGAAAGACCAGGCTAGGGCAGAGTCCCAACACTAACCACTTTCCTTCCGCATGGAGAAAGGAACCAGGCAGTGGCAATGGCAGTGGGAGCATTTTTATGACTTTACACTCACAAATGAGAAGAATTGTGGAAAGCCCGCCTTTCTTTCTTTCTTCGGACGGTGGAACGTGTTGTGTAAAATTCACTTGATTTCCCAGTCAACCCACATCTCACGCCTAGTCTGACGCTTATTGCCATTGCTGCTGCTGATGCTCAAGCCACTCAAAACCATCTCTTCTTTATTTCATTTCGACAACTGTGGAGTTTCCTCAACTTTTTCTTTGGGGGTTCTGTTCATATTTTTATAAATTTTTTCTTTTGTTTTCTTTTAATTTAAATTAAAATCCAAGGCCAATGTCTAGGTATGGAAAATTGTGGTATTTTCATATTTTTATTAAATTAACCCTCCCCAATTTTTCTTCCTTAAGGCTACACTCCAGAGTCTCAACTGATTTGTTCAAATTCAGCTCACATGTCACACAATCATCCCAATCTAACCAAATACTTACTTACTCACTACAAAGACTCCACAGCACACAGCACAGCATCTGCCTTGCCTTTGCCTTGGCTTTTTCCTCCGTATCCGTTTGACTTTGACTTTTAGGTCTAGGAAGAGAAAGCATAGCCACAGCAGCCTGAGGGCCTAAGTGTGATTGGGTGACTCTATCCACAATGGGACATAAGTGCCTCCATACGTAGGTTGATGCCAAACCCTTGGCTTGGCTTTCTCTTTATTTATTCTTCCAATGTGCGACAATCACAAAGGCAAGGCAAAGGCAACATTTGTTCTCTCTTTGCCTTCCCTAGATGACCTAGTTTGAAGTCTCTGCCTGCCTGCCTGCCACAAACAAGGTTTTAAAGATTTACAAAAGAGAAAGGCTAGGGCTAGACAAGGGAGTGTGGTAATGTAATGTCAGAGGATTAGGGCTTAATGCTAAGCGTTCAGTTTTGAAGAGGTCGTCAAGTGGTTGGTTGGTGCTAATTGAATGGAGACACATGGAGAGAATATCTCAGGCCACTATGGGCCTGCCTGCATAGGCTTAGACCCATTGTATATTTTGCTTTCTATTCACGTACTGACGAGAGT
>WJEZ01000357.1:0-31170 GCA_009869925.1 Thalassaphorura encarpata
TGTCCTGTAGGATAATGACAGTATGTAAAGTTATTGCTGATGAAAAGAAGGAATGAGAAAAAGGACACGACAGTCTTAGAGCGTTTCGAGGATGAGTCACATTGATTTTGAAGTTATTCTTGTGTAGTCAGTCTCTTGCCCTCAGTTTTGATAAGTACACGTATGTACACGATTTCCAGGTTTTATTGTTTCGATTACCGTGTGACAGGACAGAGCTTTTGAGTTTGCGTTGGCACTTGGCCAACTATTTCCATTTGTTTTTAGTCTTTGTTAGTTTTAACTGCGGAATTTTGTGCCCAAACTCTTGCTGCCAACAATGCGAGCGGTAGGATAGCATTTGTCTGTCTATGGCAGGATTTTAGTCCGTGATTATATTTTAATTTTGTGCAAGTATGATGAATGCGGTCCACTTAATACAGAAGAACTGGATGCCGATGCCAGGTACAATTTCAATTATTTCGGTTTAAGTTTATTAATTTTTTTGCATTGGGTTGGATGTGTATGCGGTGTTGGTTTTGCTATCTCAACCTTCAGCAATGCAAATGCACAGTTGTAGTGGAGTGTAGATCTACGTGTTTCTCAAAGGAGAGCAACTATTAATTTACCCTGCCTTTTTTGCAAGGAAAATTCATTCATAACTTTTCTAATTCAGGCAGTACATGCATTTACACTTTTTTGAATGGATGAATTAAATTAATATCTGCCGTCTGCAAGGAGAGATTTACTCCTTTCCTCTTGTTGGATGATGATGGTGTGGTCAGCAGTCATGTCATGGGCAATTTAAGTACGGTACCGTACGGATATAGACAGACAGGGATATACGATTAACTTGACTGCTAGCTTGCTGAAAACACGTCATAATTATTTGCCCTCAGGTAAATGTGAGTAAAGATAATGGTAGAGTGGAAAATGGATGAGCATTGCTTGCTAGTGCTAGGTATGGTAAGCAAGGAGTCAGCCGGCTAAAGTAGTTAGGTTAACTCGGAATTTTAGTCAGACTGTCAGACAGTCTGCACTACTTGCTGCCCGCCGAGCGGACTTGCCCAGGTTTATGGTTATGTTATGTTGTCTGATACTAGTTGAAATGAAATGACTAGCTTAGCTTGGAAACAGGTTGGTTGGAGTATCTGGTAATATAGAGTTCAAAAAGCAGACTTTTATTTATGCAAAATGCGTGGATTCAACATTGTATCAATTGAATTCGTTTTCTATTTGGTTGAATTGCATATTTCTAACCTCAAACTAGGCCTACTTGGTTCATGGACGAGATGTGCAAGCATTTTTATCACTCAAACTAAAACGGAAATATTGAAACTGAAATCAGAAAAATTTATCGTGCACATCTTTGGGTTATATTAGGAAAAGTTCTGGTTATTGATTCTAGTTCAAGTCGGTTTCATTTGGTAGTTGGGTTAAATTGTGTATTGCTCCGTATTTATCGGTTGAACGAGCTAAACCTGTATAATCATCGGAGCGTTTAAACTTTTAAACGTAGTTGAAGTGAATTATACACGGGAATATTTGGCTCTGGCTATGGTGTGTTGAGTGTGTACAGAGAAGTACGAGTATATATTTATCATGAGCGGAGGTTCAAGTGTTTCGAGGTTTGATTCGTTTACGTTTATATTTTAATTTTTGATTAGAATATTCTTAAGCAAAAACAGCCCATACTCTAGTGTACTATGTCTATGTCGGGTCATGCCTTTGGTCGAGTCGGATTAAAATTATGTTTTAATTTTGAATTTACCTTTTATTTGTACATAAATAGAAGGGTCAACCTCGGCCCGAGGTTTTCCTGGTATTCCCTATGTTAATTATAGCATTGGGTATGGGTATTATTTTGAGTTTAGCTCAGAACAGAACGATATTCATAAACACGCTGGGTATAACAACCATGATATACTAATAATAATTTTGACTAATTTTTCTCCTTGTCTACAGGTAGTCGCGTTTACATGAATGGGGAGATTGGCAGTTCGCTTCCACCGGTTGGGGATGTTTCCATGCCTTCAATGGGCTATATCCCCAACTGCAACGCTGGCTCTCACAGTACTGACAACCGGTGAGTAGAAACTTATCAATCACTAACTCGATAACAATTTGTGGTGTAGTAGACACAGAAGGTAGGCTCAGTGGTTGACTACTAATTACCGCTATATGACTAGTTAACTGGCGCAATGCAATTGGAATTACATTAGACATTAAGTATCAAATCCATCCTCCATCCTCTTGGGTCATTAAAATAAAGCAAAGCACAGAAGCTCTCTGGAGCAATGTTAATGTTACCAAACTAACTAGCTTGTTGTTTCCTTATCAGAAAAATAGCTTTATCGACTTTTGATGAGCTGTTCCTTTGTGGCTTTTGAATTCATGCTTCTAACAATTATTGTAGAAGGTGGACGGACAACAGGGTAGTCAATGCGTTTTGTGTACCCTACCCTTGTCTTACAAACTAATAAACCATTTGACATTATGCGTCTGTCTTAATGTGTGGTGCCGGCATTGAATTAGCATTGCTTCGATTTTTGAGCGGTTTGAGCTAGCCGACTTTGATTGTCCATCCAGATGAGCTGTTCCTTTGTGGCTTTTGAATTCATGCTTCTAACAATTATTGTAGAAGGTGGACGGACAACAGGGTAGTCAATGCGTTTTGTGTACCCTACCCTTGTCTTCTTACAAACTAATAAACCATTTGACATCATGCGTCTGTCTTAATGTGTGGTGTCGGCATTGAATTAGCATTGCTTCGATTTTTGAGCGGTTTGAGCTAGCCGACTTTGATTGTCCATCCGCAAGTAACCAACCAAATGTGATTAAGAAATTGTATGAGAGATAAACACACACGTTGGCACTGACTAAGCTAGGATGTGGAAGCCACGTAGGAAAGATTCATGATTTTTGATGGGAGTGAGGTTAGTAAGCTTTGATTTTAATAATTTTTTTGATGTTTTAATCCTAGTTCGTTGAGTGGAGTATTAAGAAATGGACCAGGAATTATGTCCAGTGACACAATGGCATTAAACAATGACGCTGGTATTGACGAAGGTGCAATTCGGAATGCTCTCGTTGACCAAGGACAACGGCCAACAGCCAAAGATGACCAAGGTCCCACTGCTCCTAGTGACTTGCCTCCAGACGAGTTGCGACAATTGATGATTACTCAGTTGGAATATTATTTTTCACCGTAAGTATAAATCCGTACTTTTGACTCGTACTTAACACAAATTGGTTACTTGACCAAAATACCGTTTTCTGTTTTCAGAGAAAATCTATCCAATGACAAGTTCCTAGTCTCACAGATGGATAGTGATCAGTATGTATATATTTCAACAGTGAGTAATTTTAACATGATCAAAAAACTATCAAGCGACCTCGATCTCATCACAGAAGTTTTGAAGGGTGAGTTGTTAAAACTTTCAAAGAACCTTTAATAATAGCTAGGATTTACGTAAACTGCTTTAATTTTTAACGCAGAGTCAAAACAAGTACAAGTCCATTCGGATGGGAAAAGAGTAAGACCCATTTCAAATAGAACTGTGGTGATACTCCGTGGAATTCCTGAGTCGACACCAGTAGAAGAAATTAAGGTTAGTTTAATTATAGTTTACTTAAATTGTATGTATGTGTTCAAGTTTATCAAAATAATTTTGATGTTTCCAGGTGTTGTTTGAGAAGGAAAATGCTCCCAAGTGCAATAATTGTGAATTTGCTGCAAATGATTCTTGGTACCTCAGCTTTGACTCGGATGATGAAGCTATCAGAGCACACCGCTACCTCAGGGAAGATGTTCGTGAGTTTAAGGTATAACAATTAAATGAAATCTTGAGTAATCTCATGTTTCATAATACTCATGAGTTAAATCTTTCATTTCAGGGGCAACCAATCATGGCACGAATCAAGTCCCGACCAACGACGCTATTATCTCAAGGTGTTGGGGTTCCTCAAATGAAGAATGGGTTTCATCCTTCTCCACAACACACTCAAAACCCTTACGTCAATATTAGTACTGCTTATGTCCCGGGTTCTCAGCCTGGGACCACTAGTACTGTGGTTGCCACTGCCCCAATGTTCGCTACTGGGCAGCCGGTAAGCCTTGTATGTCAAAGTTTATTTTTTATTTTGCTTATTTTTACATATTAATTTGCCGTTAGTTTTATTTATTGACCATTGACCAACTTCAGAAGAGACAAAGGATAACCAAATATTTTTTCGTAGGTTTCATCGACAGTGTTCACAATTCCGCAGAGTCCCTACGGAAGCTTTCCGACCCAATTGCCTTGGGGTGGGTATTACGATCTTAACCATTCAATGGGTCCGATGTACTCAATCAATGGAATTCCGCCACCGCCTTCTCAGCAACCAAGCCCGAGCTATCCAAAGCCAGCTCAGATGCCGCTGCGACACCGCAACCCGAAGTAAGCTGCAGCTACAATTACAATTTTTTATCATTTTATATACTATGCAGCAGTTAGTAAAATTTGTTCTTCTCTTGCAGTTTGCCTCGTGGACCAAGACCAAGACAAGGGCCAGGAGATAGTCATATGCACAATTCTAATGGTGGACCATCGCATCAGTATGGCGGAGGTGGGAGCGGAGTCAATAATGTTGACCGCGGCGGCAGCGGCGGTGGCGGTAGTCAACAGCATCGAAAGACCAACAATCCAACTGGTGCTCCAACTCCACTTTTAGGAATGGCTCCTGCAACCTTGCCTTTAGGAGTTCATCCTCCACTTCTCTCTCATAATCACCACGGGCATTCTCTCCCGACTTCCATTAGCAATTCAAATGTAACTTCAGTTAGCACGAGTAGAAATGGAGGTCAGGGACATTATGGCGGCAGTGGGAGTGGAAGCGGTAGTAGCGGAAGCGGCGGGATGAGTGGCGGTCCTTCATCACAGCAGCAGCAGTCTTCTGTCCCTCATGTTAATAATCATTCGATGGATAGCTATTCCTCCAACTCTCGACCTTATCGCGGAGACCCTAGGTATATCTTAATATAATAAAAAGATAGTTAAGAAATTTTAGCTTTAATTATGATTTAATAATTTCCTTAGACCAAGAAGTAGTTTGAGCAACAGGAAAACTCCTCAACGTCATCGTGAGGATGAAGGAGGTTATGAAAATGCTCAGGGGTCAACGTCAGGGACTTCATCCACACGAGGGAATCCGTCCACTCGAACCGCTCCTCCTCCTGTCTCTCCGCAAATCTCAAATGCTCAGGTCTCGTCAAATTCTCAGCAACAGCAGGGGAGGACAAATTTTGACTTGGAAGTTTCTCCAGAAGCCTTTCCTCCACTTCCAGGATCAGCTGACTCCGCCCTTAGGAATGGAGAGACTCCTTATGAAGGACGGTATGTTGAAAACTTTCAAATATTTTGCTTGTGAAGTGTTAATTTCTTAACTTTTGTCCTATAGGTTGTCAGATGTTGTTAAAGGTGTAAAAAGCCTCAAAGTTGCCTCGAATGAAAAAGAGAATGTTGGACTTGCGCCATCGGCTGTGAGAATAACTTCCGAAGGATCGAATGCCTCTGTGCCTGACACACACACACACACCTCTACCCCTTATGCGGTCCCAATTTCACCCCCGACGACCAAAGATGATGAAATTACCCAACCTAGTCAACCCTTTGCTGCCGCCCTTCCTGGACATGGGATCAAAAAAGAGTTTCGAGAGGTTGGAGTTGGTAGTGCTGATGATAGAAATGATGTTCACACATCCTCTTCCAGGTAAATAATTATTTTATTATACTATTATAATTTTATGTTAATAATGTAAATAATAATGATTCTGTTTTGACATAGGGATGAGTATGGAGGACGAGAAACTGCTGATAAGTCGACAAGAACTGATACCTCTTTACTGCATAATGACAAAAGTGGAAACGGGCCACGTGGTGTTGAGTCAAGAAGTGGCGGAGGAAGTGAGAATCAACAAGGTGGCGGCAACTCCAGGAAGTCAGTTCCCCAATCAACAAAGTCTCCTGTCGTTGGGAAACGAGGTGTACCTGGGAGTGGTGGATTCCAAAGTCCACCGACGACTACTACAGTGGCTGTTGGGCCAGAGGTGCCTTATTCTAATCAACAAAATTTTACAACGTCTCCTGTGTCTTCCCCAGTGAAGTCCTCTCCAATTTAATGCCGCCGCGTCCGGATCTGCTGTCAGCAGTAATAGTAATAGTAGTAGAGCTGGAGTAGGTGGTGGACGTAACGGCAGTGGTGCTGTCACTTACGTGGCCAAAACTCAAATGGACAATAACCGTAGTGGAGGAGGAGGTGGTGGCAGTGGGGGTTCATCGCAGAACCTTCGTGGTGGACTAAACACCAGTGACAAAGATGCTTTTCCTACACCGGTTTTTTCAAAATCAAATGTGCCAATGGGAAAACCTTTCTCTGGAGCGACTGAGCATTCATCCAAGGAGGTAAATAAATTAAATTTAAATCAATCTAATTGATTTGAATACTAAAATGCGATTTGAATTTTTGTAGGGAAATCGAATTGAGGATGACGAGAAGCGTAAAATAGAGAAGAAAGGCGAAGACAATATTTGCTCAAATGAGGATCGTGACGGATCAGTGCGATTGAGTTATGCGCAGGTAGCACAAAGTGGAAAGGAGAAGACTCCAGTTTCGGCTGGAGTGTCAACGACACAAGCCGCTCAATCTTCGCATCCTCCTTCTTCAACTCCAACTATGAATAATGTGGGAGGACCGGCTAGCGGGTCTGGTGGAGCTCAAGGGTCACATCTTGATGATAAGAAAAGGCCATTTAATGAAGGCAAGGATATGCGCACACAATACAGTGAGTTTTAATTTAAAAATCCGTTTTCAAATTAGCCTTTGTGTTGCTTTCTCGTCTTTTTAGTGACGATGAAAAGTGTCTAACAGGGCTTACATCAAATTAAAGCTAGGAACGAACATTCTCTAGTAATGTACTAGAGAGTGAGATTTCCTACTTTTACAGCATTTTGTCAATAATCATTTTCCTTGCAATATTCGAGGCAATTATTAATTTTTATTATTATCTTCTAGAGCCTCAATATCAGCATCGTTCAAACAGTGGACCTGATGGGCCTGATAGAGAGCGTGATCGTGATCGTGGAGACCGTGGTGACCGTGATCGTGGAGACCGTGGCGATCGTGAGCGTAACTATCGACCCCGTTATAGAGGAGATAGACCCCGCATGTCTACTGAACATTCTCAGGATGGAGCCAGCGGCGGCCGCCCTCCGTCCCGTGGAATTCGATCACCGAAATAGGTTAATCTTCTTCAACACTTCTGTATGAAAACTGTTGCACACATCTTTAGATCCTCCTTTTCTTTGTCCGTCATTTGTCATTTTTGATTTTAGGACATTTGTGGTGCTAAATTGCACTCTTATTGTCTTTTTTTGAATTGGTTGTAGGAACCCTGGATTTTTAAATCTCTGTTATCATGCAATTGCATTGTATTAATACGGAATCTTTGTTTGTGTTCCTTGGTATAGTAAGCTGAAAGGGTTGCCAAAATTTTGGTCCTGTTTTCAATTATTTAATTGTAATATATATAATTTAATTCTGCTGCTTCTGCAGTGGACATGGCAGGGAAATGCAATTTTATATGTATTAGCCAGAACCATGTCTTTGGAAAGGAAGGAATCACTCCATGAGCTATTACTCTAACGCTATGGTGGAAGGAAGGAAGGCTATGGTAGGTAGTGGTCCTACGACGTGTAATGTGTAGATACCAGTAGCTAGCTAGCATATTCTAAACTGTAACATATATAAAAAGACTCAAATAATGCAATTTACTTGTAATTAATATTACTTTGAAAGACGAAACGTGAGAAACGCACGAAAAGAGTAGGTTAAAAAATTTTAAGATGGATCTTTGGGGGTCAATTACGTTTGCTGCTTGCGTAAGCAATGTATTGTTCCAAATTTTGCATTACTAATTGAGATCAAACAATTCAAAATTTCCAATTGAAAATATGAGATTCAATGGAAGAACGGTGTTTGATCAGATTTTCTTTATGAAGATGGAACAAATTCTTTCGCTCTTTAATGATGACCTCCATGTACAATTGAACCGGAAGATATAAGAATGATACTGACCAGCAGTTAATTGTGCACGCCGTTGGAAATACATACATAGGGATAGCGAGCCAGAATTTTGACTGATGATTGCAAAGTAGAAAAAGTTTTGGCCAATTGGCGATGCGTTTATTGAGAAGGAGAAATTAGGTGAAGGTGCAAGGAAAGGTAAAGAGTCATGTCATAGTATGTAAATATTAATTATTAAAAGGAATACCATAGCTTTTGCTAAAAATGAAAAATGTGCTAACTATGTACTAAAATACTACGTACTGCTATTACTACGCTCTGCTCTTTGTCCTAAATCCCGTTATAGCCTTTTTATTGTTATGGGTATTTGTGCTGCGGAAGTAAATTGATTGATATTTGAAGAATCATAGACAAAAAAATAATTATAAAATACTATGTTAATTGTATGTACAATTTGAACTGGTTGAGTATATTGTGGAAGGGATGAAGGATGGATTAATATATATATTCTTAACTGAACGTACGAAGCGTCATCATACATATGCTAAGTATACATATTAAAATATATTATTAATATTAATTAGCGGGAAAGCGATTAGACTCTACTCCCAAGCCACGCATAAAAATATCAAATCGGTTGATTAGAGAGTACGTATCTTCATGCACTACTGCGCACACCTTACCTGTAATCCAACCAAGATGTTATTATTATTACGATTAATTTGTTATTAATTGTACTGTACGTGTAGGCCTTCAGTCATCGGCATTCGGCATGGATGAGACAGAAAAATTAAAAAATAGCTGGACGGTGGGGTGGGGTAGGTGCACCAAGCCAAGTCATTGTCAATACACACTACTAACTAATTGGTCAGTTGTTTGAAATACGGTTTAGTGCCAGATTTTTTTTTGTTGGACTGTGACAGTGAGTGTGTGGAGTGGTTTATTCATTGTTATTTAATTAGTTGGAAAAAATGATGCTTTGTTATGTTTGCACCACACGACAAATAATGTGTTATCGCAGCAGTCTCAGTAGGTTGGGTGTGGTTGGACTCCACAGCACAGCTCTTTTTTCAAACTTAAACTTAAATCAACACGGAGTCAGAAGAGATTCGAATTAGCCTTAATTTTGAAATTGGATGATACAATATAATTCAGTTCTCGGATCTTAAAGTTTCAATTTTCATTCCACCCACCCAACCACTTTGTACTACAGCCGTGCTATTTGAATTAAACTATCAAAAGCTATACCAAGTAAGAATAAATTATTTTGAAAATACTTAAAAAATGAACATACTTATCTTTAGTATCATGTATCGTTCATAATCCATACATTATTATTATTAATGATTATTATTACAATTTATGCGTGAATGAAGTGTAGGTGAGGATTCAACACATGAACCGACAAACTAATAATTTACAATAATTTGCTGAATGAAAGAGTTGGAATGAGTCATTTACAATGGTCTCATGTGTTGGTTGGGTCAAAGCGTCAGGAATATCAATTTAAATTAGTCAAAAAATATTATTATTTAAATAGAAAAAATGGAAGTTATATCAGTATGCTTGCTTTTGAACATCAAATTCGTTTCAGTATCGGTCCTACACGACTACAACGACATGAAAAAACATATTTCTCCAAAGATAATTAGTTCACTGTATTTCTGGATGTTTGAAAAATCCGAAATTATCTTCATGTTCAGTCCAATCTTATTATTTGATAAATGTTTGTTATGCTACAAATTAATGAAATTGGTTTAATGTTCAGCATCATCACACACATCATTTGTTACATAATTAAAGTTTTACCGTGTTAAGCGTTTTAGAAAAGAATAGTTGTAATTGTAATTGATTGACTTGACATTGATAATACAAAATCCATTTTTTGCCAAAAAAAACACGTACACACGAGATGATAATATGGCAATATAGTGAGATGAATAACTGCAACAGGATTTGTTATGGTTATTTATTGCCTTTTTTTGAAAAGAGTGATTTAATTAAAAAATTGATCGTCCGATAATGTGTCGTCGTCTGTCGATCAATTGATTGGATTTGGTTGATTCGTTGATTGAATTGGTAAACACAAAAAGTTGCTACAATAAATCAAAAGTATGTGTCGCCAAGAGTAGAGAATGAAAAATACGGAAAACACTTATTTAGAATTTTTAGTCGCTGTGATAGACCGTTGTGCGTGTAACTGAAAGGAAAATGATTTCAACTGAAAAAACGAAGAGAGAAAAAATAAAAAATCATTTTTGTAATAAAAACAAAACTCAGTCGAAACGAATTTATTTCTCATGAACTTAAGATTAGATTTTTGGGTCAATTTTCTGGCAGTTCCTGCCGTTTACGGGAATTTCGCCTAGTTTCTTAGAATTTCATTAAAATGCTTTCACGAATATGCAATAATAGGCGGATGCGTTTCCTTATGCTAGAAAATGATGACATTAATAAGTAGTCCGTCCGACCGAGCAAAGCTTTTCTTTCAGTGAGGAGAAAGAGCACACCGAATTTTCGGGGAATCCCCATGACAAGACACTATTAGAGTTTACTAGTGCCCGGAATCGATTTCCTCTCATTCAAACCACGTTCTTGGTTGTGGGGCAATGCCATGGGATGGGAAGTTCCAGAACTATTCTTCGAAATCGCGTGGGTTTCTTACTACAACTTTCTCTTTGTCGTACTGCTGTTGGAAATTATTCGGTTCGTCCGGTTGGATCGGATGTTTAGGTAGCGGGAACGGGAACACGCCACTGTCCATGTGAGACGTTTTGTCCTGTGACCTTTACCTAATGCCTGCTGCTCAAGGTTCTCTTAATTTTTTAGAGAGAAAAGTGCATTAGAGCTCTGAAAACTTTGCTTTTCAATGGATCAACTAGACAGGAAGACCCTCATGAGTATTTCCGTTTCCTATGCATTGCATTGCAATGTATTTGCAAGTTACACTTTGTGATGTGATGTACGTAAGTCCTTGGCTATCCTCCAGAAAACCCGGGGTTTCTCTCATATCACACCGAATTTAAATGCTTTGCTATGCTACGTTCGTTTTCTGAGAAACTGAATCCTTAAATCTAAATCTCGTAAAGTAGTTGTCGACTATAACATGGTTCGGCTTCGGCTATTTCGGAGACTTTTCTCATTCATTTCATTCCAGACTTCCCGAACTGAGGGTGTCAAAAGTTGGCTGAACTTTTTTTACTTTCCGGTTTTACCGTCGAGTTGAGTGCCAATGTTGTCACTTGTTACATGGAAAAGGCTAGGCGACAATCCTCATTAGCTTCCCCAATCTTAGTCTAGCCAAATAACGAACGTGTGTGCATTGCATGGCATTAAGATTTGGATGACATTGACCAATAGTAAATAAATCTTAAGTCAGTGTGCGTCTACAGTGAACACGCATCTATTTTAAAGGATGAACTCTGATTATTCATGCTTTCAGGAAATCCCTGGATATTGTGGCGCCTTCAAAGCCGACTAGGCGATAATGTGCCAAAAATTAAGCATGGGACTCAAAGGTTGGCTGTCCTTAATGACCTCAATCTTAAAAATCACCTTATGTTTTTAATGGATGAAGAAAAACAAAGGCCACCACCGATGGCGATAAGTGTTTTGATTTGACTAGGGCTGGGGCTTAACTGAAAATGTTGTATCTTTATATCTGCATGTTTTACTAGAATCTGGTCGAAATTTTTATTCAGAACAATTTTACTCTCATTTCGAGTTGATTGGCTCCAGTCGTATCTGGAACCTTGATAGTACGATGCTTTTCAGGGATATATCGATATTCACTCGATACAAATGTTTTTTACGCCGCAGCAGCCGCGACTCGACTTGATAACTGGTGGCGTCGACTAATTTTGCAGAATTTTTTGCCTTTTAAGGACAGTTTTGAGACTAAGGCAAGGCAAGGCGCCTTAGCGTGAACTCAGAATTCGCAAGAAATTCTCAAACAAAAACAAAGTCTTTATATGGTTATTCTAATACTTTCTGTGTTTGTGATGTTTGACCATGCTCAATATATTTTGCATTAATCCCACGCCCACGTTTTCATTGTATTATTGTTTCTCACCAGGACAGTAATTACGATCTACTTGTCTTCTGCTCGTTCTGCTCTGCGGTAGACCGTCTACCTAAATCTTTATTGCCATTTGCCAGAAATTCGGCGCCTTATACGCTTTTGCGCTAATTATGTTCTCCTGCCCTGGTCTGGCAGACGGCAACAGGAGCCTTTTGAATTTTGCAAAGTGAACTATCTATCAATTCACACACTATCCTGTCATTTTTTGCAACATTGTACCCTTGTCGCCAATCTACTTTATCAAAGTAATTTCTGAGAACCCTGGCTAGCCTACCTGCAAAAAAACCTGTTGTATTGATATTAAATTCCTTTACATAAAAGAATGTGAAATGGGGTCTAGTCCTTTGTGCTGCAATGCAATTTCTGACAGATTAATGAACCAGTGAACGAGATTGAGATCGTGCTGGTGGTGTTGCTGGTAAATTCTGCAAATTCTTTGTTCCAAACCAAAAATTTAAATTACAGAGAAGAATTTCTCCAGGCAGGCAAACTCCAGTCAAGATAATTACAGAGGGGCGTTGTATAATTAATGAGTAAATGAACGTGGGAAAGGAAATTCTCAAATACCTTCTTCAACTTTTAACTGGTTCCATTAATATGTATACATAAAAAATTGGCAAGAACAGGTGTATACAGTGTACAATTTTTTCAAGATATACTACATACTGTTCCATCTTATCTTAGCCCTATCCTTCATGGAAGGGGACGAGATTCTTTCTTCTTCTGAATCCCAACACCTGTTTCGTTTCCATCACCTGTTTTTATTATTTTGTATTGTATTGTATAATATTTCAGCTTGCAGGCAAGCCCGGCCCGCTTAAATAGCAAAATGATGCTTCCCTTTGTATTTCAAGATGGGGATGGGACAAGTAGCAGCAATCAAATCAGCCCGTACAGGTGCAGCAGTGGTAAAAGTCGCAACGCGATTATGTTGAGGGTTCCCTTTATCGGATGATTCCTTTTGCAATGTAGCCTTGCGCTGACACCAAAATGTTAAACAAGTGTGGTCTCACTCTGCCTCCAATTCCAATCTCGAAATATTATCAGGATGACTCATAGGACCGGCCGAGCCGGTTCGGTTTTCAACTTTACAATTCAAGTTCCCTTGCCATTTATTATTGTGGGGTCTCATGAGCCAACGGGCCCTTCAAAGGAAGACCCTTGCTTTTGAAGAAAATTCTATTGTTTGTTCACCTTGGCATTAGCCATTGCCAACATTTGAAGAGCCTTTGGTTCGTTTTCCCCGTCTCTCTTTGCACCTTTTCGGTTTATAGGTCAAAAGACGTTTCATTTTCTCCCGAGATTTTATTACTTTGTTTGTACAAAGAGAAATTTCACGAGTGTGGATACAGTTACATTTACTCAAATTATTGAAGTATGCTAGGAAATTAGTACTTTGCCTAAACTTTGATTAATGAAATTATCCGTACTTCCAGGTAAGTGGCAGGTAGAAATGATGTAATGTTTGCATGAGTGTTGATTACGTTTTATTTGGCAGTGCTGTGCTGTCGTGTCGTATGATGATAAGCCCCTGCTTCATGCCCATTTCAGGTTCATCCAATTTCAAAGCCAAATAGAGGACGAAGAACCAGCGGAATGTGACAAAGACACGAGAAGCCTTTTAGCGTGAGAAACGAAGACGTCATGGTTTCGTGGTTCGATGGTGACGTCAATCAGATCGAACGCCGGAGTTTAACCGGCCCAAGTAGTGGCGTGATGATGATGCCACTTCCTGAAAGCATTGCGCCATTATTTTTTTGCGATGATACGGAGACAGACGTGTATAAAAACGAATGCCCATTTATGCCGAATTCAGAGCAAAGCAAACTCAGCACAGGCTCACAAACATCATATGAGTTGGTGGCGTGTTCTAAAAAGTTTTGTTGAGTTATGAGACTCAGCAGCAAAACTTTTTTATTTATATCTACTCAATGCAAAAAATTGGATATAGAAATGCGCACAAGTAATTAGTGAGACGGGTTCCAGCACAATTTATGTTTATTTTTAGTTGAGAGGTTCTTGCAGTTTGCAGTTGACGTAACTTTATAAAGTTAGCATTTGAATTCGCGAAATCAAACGTTATCTTGATTTACTTTTGGCGTGTAATGCAACTCCACTAGTCGAATTTTTATTCCTCGGAAAGAGGAAGTAGACGAAGAATCATGATTTGGAGTTGGACAAGAAAGGGCAAAAAGTTCAGTCTAGAGTTTAGGCGGAATGAAAGCAGCTAGTAGCATACTTGATTTAAGTCTATTTTCTGTCCATATTTTGTTTGCGATCTGAAGCGAAGTTGTTCATAACATAGGTTCATAGGTTTTTATTTATTTAATCATGCTCGCGTCGTACTTTCTTTGTATTATTTCCTCGTTACACTTTAAATATTTTATGTACCCTTTGCTAGCTTTCTTTTTTACTTTCTCTTCATTATTGTCAAGGATTGTTTACTTCGATCTAGACTATTTGCACTGAAAATCATAGGATTTGGGTCCAAAGTCTTGTCAAAATTAAAAGTTGGTTTGGCATTTGAGATTTGACTGAAGAAAAACCAAAAAGTCAACTGTTGGTCTCGAATGCAGTAAAGTTAGCCAACTCAAAGTCCCAAGCAAGCCAGTAATTCAAAGCAACTGACACAAATTATTTTTAGTTCTCATCAAGATGAATTTTTATATTCCAAGGCTAAGCTAGAGGGCTGCTTAAGTTTTAAGAAAATTAATTAGGGTGACATGTGCCAGCTGCGAATTTCTTTTAATTGACCGTTATAACAAGCCATCCAAGAAAACACGAAATGATAAGTGAAAACCGTTTTGAAAGTGCTTGAGCTGTTTTTCCGAACCTTTCTTACAATACCCGGTTTTGTGAAGGGTTTATGGTGTACTTGGGTTTCATTGTCAGTTCCACCAGGGATGCATTACAGTTTAGTTGAATCCCATTGCCTTGCATTTGGACTCAAGTATAACATATACGTTTTACTTACTGTCCGTGTAGCCCAACTTGCGAGGGCCATTGTTGTAGGTGGGCTACGCCTCCAGCCTTTTACACCTGTTTGGTCTTCTATACTTTTCTACCTTCTGTTGCCATTTGTGTTAGCGTTGGTTAGGGAATTTTACAATTACAGCCAGCCAGCCAGCAAGAATGAAACTAACCCTAACCCTTCTGGTAAGAAATATTATTGCTGTTAGTTTTTTCCCTACCTTGCCTTACTTCCCATGCTTCACCTTCCCCCTTCTTCCTTTTATTGCTTTTTGGCTTCTCAGGTAGAGTAGACGAGACGGTTGTGTGTTTGTTCCTATCAGATTGCATTAACCCTTTGGGCACTCGCTGCTCTGTGTGTGCATTTGCATTTAGCTCGTACCGTTGGTCCGACACTATGCATGCACCAACAATCAGCTAGGGCTAGAAACGAATACATGGTATCACAGTGCAAAAGTGCAGTGCATTGTTCTTTTTTACGATTTGACGTCACAAATGGTATACAACAACACTAGGATCAGTTCTCTCCATTGTTTACTGTGGTGGTTCTACTAATGAGTAACAATTCTTGGAAAATCTGAGATTAATTGTGTACAAAAATAGAAAAAAAGATGAAGGAGAAAGAAAAAGAGAAAGAAAAATATTTGTCAATTTCTAGCAAAGTGGGAGTGACGAGTGGAAAAAGTGAATTTTATTTTTTCATTGGACGAAATTAGAATTCTGTCAAACTGCAAGTGAAAGGATTTGGATTCTAAATAAAATAAAATTGAGAAGTTTCAGGATCCAATATCAAATTTCTTGTGTCTTTGTTGATCCGTGACGTTGAGGTATGGAGAAACTTTTGTATTTAATTTTGTGAGCGCGTGTTGAGATAATTATTAATTTGTTTTTGGGGTCATGTTATTTTCCTATCCTGAGTGCTCCTAGCTAAGAACATCTTATCCTCACGTGATGGGAAATCTAATATTACAGACAGACAAAGCTTAAGCAGCTAGCAAATGTGTTGATGAAATATGAAGGAATGTTGAAAGGAAAATGCAATGGAATGCATCGGGGGCATTGTTTCTTGGAGTAATTACGCCCTACGCCGTTAAAGCTCAAATAACAAAAAAAGACACAGACACAGCAAGTTTTGCTCAGCTAAGCACGGCGAAGCAATTTTAACGCTTATAACTTGCAGAATTCAGTTCACAAAGCAGTAAATATTTTTACGAGCATTTTTGAAAGGTCAGGACTTTAGAGAAAAACAGTGGAAAAACATGCAATGTTTGGCACTACAGGCATATCTAAAGAAATTCTTCAAGATCTTGGGATAGCTACCTAATGAAGAAGCATTTCTCTTCAATAGTGTTAAAAAAAATTAAAATTGCGATTTTTTTTTGTTTTACCACCGTTTTGACGCAGGGTTATTGCAACACGTGTTTCAGAATGTAATCTGAGTAATTAGTACCGAGTAAACAAAATTCGGAATTAGCAGGTTAATTGGGAAATTCGTATTCTCAGGAGGTTCCCGGATCTCAGAGCACCTTGACCAGTCTACAACATGAATTAATTGATGAATGATAATTTGAAATCCAATGCATGCTTTATAATAGCAATAGCAGCAATACTTCCTTCCTTTCATTCATAATTTATTTTGGAGACGATCCAGTTGGAGCAAGCAAACAAAAGTGAATCCAAGACTGATTACAGATTTCTGGCCTTAGCTAATGGCCCCATGGCCGAGCGTGTTATAATCCAGCATGTAGGCATAGGCAGACTACGATCCAAAAACGTTTTGTCACTCAGAACTCGTGTCGGCGTCGTATCGCATATCAGTAAATATTATGCAGCCGTAGTATAGGGTAGCAGCCAGAACATATATTTCTGGATGGACATGGGCGATTGACAACAACGGATCAAATATTTGCATAGGCAAATAATAACATAGTCTGGAGGGAAATTTTATGGAAAAATGATAATTTTCCGTAACAAGTGCCTCGGGTCTGATGTCATTGATTATTGAATCAATTTAAATGTGAAATCTGTTGTCAGATTTAAGCCCAACGAACTCATGAATGTATTTCTTGAATTTTTTGTTGCAAAATAAATGTCTGGTTTGATATTTTTGCATTTCCTTTTCAAAAATTTTAATATATAAGGAGCATTTTAGTAAAGGGGTGTAAATTGTACACGTAAAATGATTGACAACAACGGATCAAATATTTGCATAGGCAATAATAACATAGTCTGGAGGGAAATTTTATGGAAAAATGATAATTTTCCGTAACAAGTGCCTCTGGTCTGATGTCATTGATTATTGAATCAATTTAAATGTGAAATCTGTTGTCAGATTTAAGCCCAACGAACTCATGAACGTATTTCTTGAATTTTGGGTTACAAAATAAATGTCTGGATTGATATTTTTGCATTTCCTTTTATTTTTCAAAAATTTTAACCATATGAGGAGCATTTTAGTAAAGGGGTGTAGACGTAAAGAATATAGGAATTGAAACGCTGTATTTGTATATCATTAGTTACTTTTATGAATGTTGAAAGTGTCAGTCCTGCCCTACCAGGTGGTTTTCTCCTGCCCCATGCAGTCCAACTTGGAAAGTTCTTTAAATAAATATTTAAGACCGGACGAACCAATCATCCCGTGACATTTTACTACTACGGCGTGTCCTTTCTTCGATTTGGGCACGTTGTATAGCCAGGGGCAAAGGTTTTAACAACCTGGTTCACTGGACTTCAGAATCGATACGTTATAGCTTTTCTTGTTAAGGTCACAGAGGTCAAATATAATGTAATAATGCAAAACAAGGCACTCTGAGATTTAATAAATTATTCAGCAAGTTCCATTTACCGCGTGGGAATAGTTCAATTGTATTTAGCTGATTTAACTCCGCATCAGCGTATCACTGCAATTTATTTTTTTAAATCAAGTAGAGCTGGGAAATATCATATAGTAATTTTCAATGCGCAGAAGTACAATTTTAAGAAGTATTGGTTCACCCCTTTGAAATAATAATGAGACTCCAGGTAAACATGGCTTTGGCTTGGCTATTTTAGTGACAAGGAAAACAACCTTTAACACTAAAACCCTTTCCCATTTCACTACCATAAATATTCTACTTGAATTCTATTCCAGGAAACTCAAAAGTAAATATCAAGTTTTGAATTATTACTTCTAAGGTGGACAAATACAAGCAAAGACAGGATTTTCTTACAATGCCATTGACATTTACCCTTTCACCTCATTAGACCAGAAAGGTGCTGTAAGGCAATTTAAAACCAAATGAAGAGGAACAACTCGGAGTACAAAGTTCCCTTTGACATTTATAGACATAATTGGGTCAGGCACAAAGTGGGAAGAATATCAAATAAGTTGGGTTATACGGGCCCACAAATTATACCTATAGCTTTAAGCTCTCGAAATGAAAAACATAAAAATAATGGCAGCCAACCTGTAGGCGTATTTTGTCAGTTTTACTTTCCTGGCCGGATCATCATACTTCTTGAGATAGGAGAAAGTACGATACGACTCAACCCCAATCCGTCAAAGGAATTGAGGTAAAAGTAAAAGAACCGAAGACAACAAAGAGCTCTGTATCAAGTCATATCATATTACATTGCCAATCTATGTATGGCATGGCCTGAGCTGGTTCATCCGAATTCGGATCAAGAATTACTCTTCTGATCCGACCCCCAAGGCATAGCGTAGCATGGCATGGCAGGCAGATGACAGACAGACATTACGGTCGGCCTGTCGCTTTTTGAGAGGTTTCAATCCATAAATCCTACCGACGACGAGTCCAGTCCATGATGAAAAACAAGTTCGCAGCAATGGCTTCTGAGCACAAGATAAAAATAACCGAATTCCTAGAAAATATAAAGAGAATTGAGACACATGTATCCTTTGACTTGCGAAATAACATATATTGGAAATGGCAACTTGATCATTTGGAAAATTTATCAGTCGACCTGGCCTGCCTTCTCTTATCAATTCAACTATATTTGGATTCGGGTAGTATAGCCATACACAATGATTGCAATTAGTGGACATGTTGCAAATCATAGGTTAGACTCGAAGGTAGATGTTATTGCAGAAAGGGTTAATCATACGCATGTAGCTTTTGCTACTACTCGATAGACACATTTGCGAATAATGAAAGATTACAAGGCCCAGGCCCAGTCTGTGAGTTGATTGTGGATTGAAGTGCCAACTGCCCTCGGAGATAAGGTAAATGACAATTTTGAGGTCGTCGGATGAGCGAAAAGCACCTATAGTCAGGGATTCGCGAATTCAGAACCTCACTTCAGATCCCACAACACGAACACGACGGCTGTGCTCTGGGCTGTGCTTCGGGTTAAAGTTACAAAACACACAATACAAGATTTTGTAAAGGTTGCAGTATTTGCAATTGTGAAGCACGCCTCGCTTTTGGCTTTAACTGATTGACTTTGGTTTTGTAGAGCAAAACCCTGCTGCTCTGGACTAAACTGATAATAAATCGTTTATTTGCGTTTTGGTCTTCAGTTTACTCGGATGGGGTGACCAGATTCTAAGAAATCATCACGTGATCGTTGAGGGAGTAAAATATATGTGATACAGTGGCGTGATTCCGCCTGGTGAACTGTGAGAACCTTGCGTCTTTGTCCATTTGGTGAAAGTTTGTGGATATTAATCAATTTTTGGTGCAAACTAAGTCCAGTTGCAAGAAATCAACTATTTTTCCGTAGTTTTGCAAATTCTTTGAAACATTTCGGAAGGAATATTGATTGATTCACTTAAACGTAAGGGTAATCATATTAGTGCTGTAATTTTAACATTTAATGACTAATCTTTGAGCATTCTGATTGAGTGAGTAACGATTAAATGAATTTCCGATTAAATGTGGTTAAACCCAATCAAAACAAGTTAGAGGCATCTACATTGCGTTGCGTCGCATCGCATACATGATAATAATTATTCTATGCTCAAGGGAAACACACACACATAACATCACCCCAGAGTTCATACTTTGCATATTTGCGGATTACAATAATCGAGTCACTCAATTGAGTTGAGCGGAATCTAATCAAAGAATGAATCATAATATTCTACCTACGCACGCACGATAATCAGCGTCAATCAACCAACTGTAAAGAGTCATTCCTACTTAATTGCTCACACCTTGCCAAAGTATATGCAACAAATTCCATTTATTTATTTAACCCGTCCGAGGTTTTTTATCAGTTCCCATTTAAAATATATGGGCGATGCGGCTAGCAGTACAGATAGAAGCATTTAGAATTTACACACAGTTCCGCAGATGTTTTGAACTCATAGTGACAAAAAATATTCACACGACATAGCATATCGACAAGACTGTCATTTCTCAGTGTGCTGCCTATTGAGCTGAAAATTCTTTCTTTGTCAAGTGCAAATTCATGTAAAATAATGCAAAAAAATGTCTGTTCTTTTCACCTGCTCTTCGGCTCAGGTTTCGGGTCAGGTTCAATTTTTATGGATGGCATAATTTATATTTTTAGCATTATCAGATACACTGCTGCAAATACAAAGCAGAAAGCACTTTGCGTTGAGGTTTCCCTATACCTTCCTTGATACAAACGCAAACAGATTTACTTGGTTAGTCTATTCCAGTAGAAACTAGAATAATATTTTGAAATGTCTATGTCTGCTCAACATGCATGAGTTCATTTAATATTCAATCTTCACCCTCTTAAATATCCCTAATGAGTTAAAGTTAAAGTGAAAAGTGAGACTTTTCATACATCTTCTAACGTTGTTTTAGTACAAACAAATGGAACTTGTGCTGAGCCTGAAGCTTAAAAGTAGAAATGGAATATTAATTTCCAAGTTTTACTTTATAATCTTGTATTAGGCTGGCGGGCAGGCAGCATTGTCTTTTGTCACAAACTTTGCCCAGAAACTTAACGTTTTGTTGGGAATTAAGCTTTTCTTATTGATTGTCAGGTAGTTTAAAGAATTTCATATTCATTTTGAAATGAGATGTGTCAATCACAAATGATGCTATCGTATCTGCTACATTTCAAAAAGTTTGCTGGGCAGGTAGACATAATTCTAACTTCCGGCTTAAAACCGGTTGAACCAATGCGACAACTGGTAACAAAAAATTAGTAGGTCGTTTCACCGAAGATTTCATTGACTACTTGAAACTATTTTACAAGATTTGTTTAATCAATTTATCAAAGTCATTTCTATTGACAAGGTATGTACCCGCGCATCAAAATTACTACCAGGTACGTAGTACAAGGATGCAAATGTAAAAGAAGATATTGTGGTAATTTATTTCAAAATCTCAAAGCACGATTAGAAAAAGGGAAATTCCCACCGCTCACTTTATCTTTAATTGCATTGCATTGCAAGGCACGTAAGGATTCCGGAATTACCCATTTGCCAGGTGCTGCTGCTGCTGCTTACTGTACTTCATTGGATTTTATCCATTCTCTATTCTAAAGTCTAAAACTTGAGAATTTCGAAATAGCAACTGTTTGAGTAAATAATTTACAATTTCCATTCTCTCCCGTACGCATACGAGCAAAGTAGACCAAATTCTATTCTTGTCTTCCCCTTGAATCTTGAAATGGCAATTGCATGCGTGGAACTTCGAGATAAAAACTAAGTTCAGTCTGGTCCTAAATGATTGCGAATTAATGAGGATTAGACAGGTGGAGGTGACAGTCTAATCGAATTAGTCCTCTTAGCTCCTTCGTTCTTCTTGTCTGCTGCTGCTCCTTTGGTCTGTGAATTAGTAATGCGTTACTTTCACTAAAAGTTTGACGTGATTCCCAAAGGAATTGACCCGGACTTCTACTTGAAGAGATAGAAGGGATGAAAATGGGGTTAGCTTAGCTTCCTAGCTTTAGAATTGGAAAGTGAGGAAGGAAGAAAGCGTGAATGCTTTTAAGAAAGCAAAACCAAAGGACTTGGCTTGACAGCCACGTGTACGTAGTCGTAGTCTAAACTGTGAACCTTCAAAACTTGAAACAATCAAGCTAAAAGCAAAATAACATATGTTCCCTCATTTCTCTTCGAAATCTCTGACGCATTTGCCTCTGAAATATACATATTTATGTAGACTATGTCAGAATCCCGATAGACAGAAGCATTAATAATATCAAATTAAATTGTCATAGCGTAAGAGTTTTTTAGCTAATGATTTAATTAGATGATGAACACTTTTAGCATAAGTGCAGCGATATAAAACTAGACCCGCAAGCGTAGCAATGCGTTAATATTTTAAAACGCAAGAGGACTTTCTTGTAGTGTATTATATGACCCTATACAATATTACTCAAGTCAGTGTCACTCATACCCATACCCTAGACAATCGATGATAAAATCTGTGACGTCCGCCGTCGGTGGGTCACGTACGTAGACATAGAGTCTGTAATGATTTTTCATTTAATGACCGAATTTACCTTGTTCTCAGATATCATAACCCATAAGTTGTCCTGTCCTGTCCTTTGTCCTAACTCGCTTTTATTGACTCTAGTTTCTAGTACAACACACTGCAGCACTCCTTCTGGGAGTGAGTGAGTCCCGTTTCCCAGAGTGGGTCCAAGTCAGTCGGATCCGAACTGGAATTCGATTATCTGAACTCACCCATCTCAACTTTCCTCATATGAGCAAAGCTAAAGCTATGGTATAAAATAATCTCCCCCAGTCCTCGTGTCGCTCTCAATTAATCTCAGTACACAATACACATGGCAAAGGCAGGCAAGCATTGAGCCTTACATCCTATCCTACTATGCCCTACTCCAATCTTTCTAACCCTAACTAACTAACCCTCTGCTGCTTCTACTGCTGTCTCAAATGCCCAGAACGAACCGAAGGGAAAATAATCAATAGTAGAGTCCCGTTCCGGACCCAAAGTCCCTTCTCGGGTTTTTGCGTCTGCGTTTTCCCCCAACATTCAACTTTCCTCTGGTTTAATATCAAAGGGAAAAGTCTTTCTAGGCAATCCTATCCAATGTACGTAGACGTACGTAATGTCTAACCCGTGCCTTGCCTGGCAATGCAATCAAATTCACAGCATGGAATGAATACTGAGCTTAGCTTAGTTGAGGGAGTCTAGTTGAGAAGAAGGAAAATAGGAAAAGCAAAAGCAGAGAAATCCAATAGAAAGTCCCTCACACTCTTCTCAGGTTCAAACAGCAAACCACCATACCAGGCAGAACTCCAAAAAAACTCTAGTCAATATTTAACACTTCAAATTCAAGGGCCAATTTTATTTCCAACCAGTCTTAGTGGAACGTATTTAATTAATAGCAGAGTACAAATTTTGTTCAACATTGACCCTTGACCCACAGTGTAATATTAGAATTTGTAGAATAAGTGCTGGGGTGAAATTCCATATCGCGTGTTTGCTTGTACCTGAGCCTGACCTTTGCATTACATTAAATTCCACTGCCTGCGGTGTGAAGGACAAAAATATTCAAACACTCTGTACTACTATATCAAAATTTTAAGACTGAAAGACCAAGAGTGAAAGTGAAAACAATAAATTGGATCTGTCATACTCAATTATTTCAAGATGGAACACTTTTCGTTTTCAGGTTTAAACTCAAGTGTTCGTGGTCCATGCCCTTGCCTGTTTAATCTCACTGCCCAAAATGAGGACACCAAGTCTAGGAACTTTGATCCGACCCTCTGTTTCCCTGTCCAAATTATCTAATTTGGAAAAAGACAAGGAATTAACACTGGAGGCGAGTCAAAATGAAAAGAATGCAATGTACAGCTCACTACATGACACGATTTACATGGATCACCCCAAAACAGCAACAGCAGCAGTCTCCACAATCTCCACAACAAATACCTCAAACTCCAAGAAACTACCCTCAGCATCACCATGATAGTTTCTACTATCAGGATCAGCAACAATCATATAGAAGCCAAGAAGCTTATCACTCAGATTCAAGGTGAGAATAAAATTTATTTTTGTTTTTACAGACCAGCTAGCATACCGTGAGAATATTTTCTCGGATAAATTGAATCCGTGTGTGCATAATGCCTTTGCGTGACGCCGATGTCACCCATGCAGTAGGATAGTAATTGTTTTTGTCCTTCGGTTTATTTTTGTGGGGAAACCCCGTATTTCACCTGCTAACTCTCCGAATAATGCATCTCCCGTCCAAGTCCACTCCAGTCAATTCTTTGTTTGTCCGCCTCCGGTGCTTTCACCCGGGTTCGGGGGAATCCCCGAATGAGCCATGCAAACTGTGGCAAGGCAAACAAAACTAACGCCAATGTCAGCCAATGCTGGCTAAGAAATGAATTAAAAATTGTTTAATAATTAAATCTGTCTGACCATACTATTTTTAAGACCGGCAGACACATTAAATGTTAAATACAGCACAACGACCAGTTCCTATGTAAATATGTGTAGAATTGATCAAAGGAATTCAAAGTGTAAGAATCGGAATGTATTGTTTGCACACAGTGACAGTGCATAATAATTTTTATCAATCCTTACACAAGACTGTGTTAAGTGTTATCTACCACTTCTTCTGTCGCCGGTGCCGCCCGCCTTGCCAAAGGCAATGCCAGTTTACAACGTAACGTGTTAGTTTGTCTGTGTGTGGCATACCCCGGCCTTCTGTCTTTGTTATCACAGTTTTTTTTAACCATTTTACCCTTTTCGTGGATTTCGACCTCGAATGTACCTAAAATGTTGTAATGATGAAGGAAATCCTGAAGTGTGATGAGATTACCCGTCCCAGTCTGACTCTCTGACTGCCTTGATTTCTTTTATCATCTCATCAAAATATTACAAGATGAAAGCCGCCTGATTATAAATACAGAGTTTTTTCTCCGCCGCTGAAGAATTTCTTTGTTACTAATTATCAGCAGTATAAACAGAAAACAAGGATTTACATTAGTTTTTGATAACTGCGTTCAGCGTCAACCGCCTACTAATTTTTTTCGCATCCTTTAATATTAATAATTCGCTGGGAATTGTGATAGACCAAATCCAACATTTTTCTTGCGAATAAACAATCTTATATTTCTTAGGAATTCAAAGGGTAATTATGGGCAGAAAAATACGAGGATAGAGTCGCAGAATATTACAATTGCAAATCCTGTGCCTGGCGCCTAACATTTCATACTTATTTTTGCCCATCTTTGTTTACTTGGAGCATGACAATTTGAAATTGGATATTTGCTATTTATTGAATTTATGGAAAAATTCAATATTGCCTTCCAGTGCCAATCCGACATTCCGGATTCTGAAAGCAATTTGTCCTTTATTGATCCATATTTATTTTTCGGAAATTTCTGCTTTTACCATATTGACAACGAAGAAGCAAGGTTATCATCATTCTTGATGTACTATTTCCACTTCTTCGAACGTCCTTAGTGGAATTTTGTCCTCGTCACTATCTCTTAGGGCAAGCAGCCACGAGCGGGACACCTGTACTTTGGCCTAGGCTCAAGATTGCTTTGCATCGCATTCCTATATATTTCCTCACATCCATCCACAAGGAATTTAATAATAAAATCCGTCATTCTGAGTTCTAGTCTATCATTCTACCTGATCAAATATTTGTTCAGCTATTCCTCACACTCTCTCATATACGTAATATTACGTTTCACGCCAAGGGGTAAACATTAACTTTACACGGCAGCAAGACAAATGAACGATTATGGATGGAGGAATGGAATGAGAGCTATGCTATTTGCTTGCTCCTGGTTTTGATGACGATAATCGCTGGCAACATGCGGATTTTCATTTCAATTCTAATAATGTATTGCGAGATCATCGATTGTCTGTCAGGTCATACTGCCAGGTGTAATTTGAATTTAAAAAGAAGCTGCTTTGATCGGGTCGTAGGCTAATTTGTCATTTGATTTGTATTAGGGATTAACTGGTGCATTTTAACTGCTCGATATAAGTAGGAACGAACGGATTGATATTAAATATATATATTTCGTTATATTAAATGGATTTATGATGTCACTGCATTCCTGATGCTCTGCTTGCTGCCTACCTAATCATGTGATATCGCACTGCTACTGCACAAACAACACTCTTTTAACGTCCCTACATTTATTTGTATGTATTAATTATCTATCGATTCGTCGTATGTATACATACATATTAATATTGTGGTTTAAGGTTTTAAATGTGAGTGGTCTGTTACTGCTAGCGAAGGCTTTGCATTCCAATTCTTATTAAAGTTAAGCTAAATAGCAGTTTATTCCCCAGACTTTTTAGCCTGGTCGGGGACGCAGTCAGCAGCTATAGTAGGTGTCCATGTCCATGTATGTTGTTTCATTTTATTTTCACAGCCAGTCGCGTCGTTGATAGCATAACTAACTCCGTGACCATTAGTTTAGTGTGGTTTACGTTGTTTTTATCAGTCAATTTGATTTCCTATGAAATCCATGTAAAAATTTACACTAACGCTCGTCAATCTACATAAATTTGAACCAATACAGGTTGGTCTAATAATTCCAGAGCAAAAACAAATCAGTAATAATAATTATTAGGACTTGTATCAATGATTTGTCTGAAAACAGAAAAAACAGTCGTTTATATTGAATGTATGCGTCCAAAGGTCAGGGACCCAAGGGCCCACGGGTTGTGTTGTGAATGTGATTTTTCCTTCTTCGACACTTTGGGGATTCTTCAATCCTTTTTGCCTTCGCTCAAGGGCTCAAGGCTTCTGAAATAATAAGGCCCTTTGACTTGGGCTCTTCATATTTCTTGTGGTTGTGTGTGTATTGATGGGGTCTTTTCACATGTACTTGAAACTCAACTTGACACTCGGAAGAGATTACAAGAAAATTACAACTGCTGCTATATTATTTATGCTTCAGCCACACTGCGTAGTATTCGTGCACCAGTAGTGTCGGGGTTAAAAGTTAAGTTCCATCTTTCTACTATACCAGTGCGTTGGAAAACTCGACATGCACAAATATAAAATTCAAACCAGTTGTCGAGTGGAGCAGGATTTTTCAGAAAAAGGGTTTTCCTATTTGTTCTGCAAAAAAATTAAAAAATTACATTTAAGTCCAAAACAGAAGCCAAGTGTGTTCGTGGAAGAACGCTGAAATTGAAATTAAAGCAGAAAACATTAATCAAGTGCAGCAGTGTGCTCATTCAGAGATTCGGGTTCGGTTCGTCCATGAGAATTTCGTCAGAAGGATTCATGTGAAAAACAAACTCTACGTAGGATTTTAAGACAAAGTGTGTACAGTGGAGGCGTTGTCTTTAAATAGATTCAAAAAGGTTGTTCGGTTCGGATAATCCCTAGCGTCACCAATTCAGTTTGAATTTGGACTGTCAGTTAAAGTTTGAACGTTGTGACCGAGAAACGGAAGAACGGGACCGGGCCTGTGGAAGTTTTTAACAAATTCATAAAATAAAAATCTCTTAACAGACACAAAACAGAGTATAATTTTCCAAAAGGCAAAAGGCAAGTCAATCAGCTGTTGTATAAGTTTGGCTTAAGGCTGATTTCTGGATTAGCTTGCTTGTGGTACATAACATTCAACACATTTACATTGGGAAGAGGGACTCAATATCATACATACGAGCTGCCCAATGCTAACTCAACTCAGTCATCATTTCGGAGCAGTCTTGTAAACTTGTCGGCAGTACTTAAAAAATTAATACGTCTATACCCAGTGCCTGGCTGCCTGTACTGTCCCCGGCTGACCAGACACATATCTTATTTATAAATTATATTTGCTCAAAGTGTGTCTCGAATATCAATTCCTTGACTTAAAGCAAAGGAAGCCCCGGAAGAAGGAAGTCCAGTTCTTGTGTATTTGTGTGACTTGAATTCGTGAAGAATTGATGTCGGGAAACAATTTTATGGATTTGGTGTGCTACTTTTACTCTAATTGTACAAATTTTGAGGTTATTTCTATTGACGCGTAGTAGTTGTTTTGGTGGATATGAGCTGCGACTCAATTTGTTCTCCTGAATTGATAAGATGGCTGTCCTTTATCGAAATATTTTGCGAGATACGTTTTTGTGTTGTCGAACCCTTGGCGTTGGCGAAAGGGAGGATTCGGATGTTGCAGAAAATTCAAATCGAAACCGTCATGGGTATGTTTACAACAAAATACTCTTAGATAAGTTCATTTTTGGATTTTTCTGAATCCTTGGATGCCTTGGAAAGTGCTACGGTTAAAGTCTTTGGCTTACCAGGTCAAAAGTTTTCAAAACTATTTCGAAATGCATGCAACTTTCAAATGTGTCCTACTTACCGTACTGTACCCTAGGATAGATCGCCTTTTCACTTTATTTATTCAGGAAAAAATAGTAGAAGATCCTGGATGAAACTTGAGGCTGAGACTTCCGTGAAAAATGGATTGGGATAAAGTAAAGTACAAAGAATTACATAAAAGATTTGTGACTTTCTCCCACTGACTTTTTTAGGATGAAACTTGAGGCTGAGAGACTTCCGTGAAAAATGGATTGGGATAAAGTAAAGTACAAAGAATTACATAAAAGATTTGTGACTTTCTCCCACTGACTTTTTTCTCCTACGCTAAACTAGAGCAGGAATAGCAAAGCAAATTCTAAATTCTAACCACATCCTTCCCTAGAAGACCAAGACCTCGAGTCGGTCGCTGCGTACTTAAGATATCTTCTTCACATGTCCATTTTATTCATTCATTCCTGTAAAGGAAGAAACGTGTACAACTACTTGTTTTTCTGAAAAATTTTCCAGCTGGTTATTTATTCCAAAAGCAGCAAGCGGAATAATACATAATGGATAGAAATGGAAGTGTCACCCTGGCTGGTGATAAATATAAATACAGTGACAATTTTTTCCCTTGAGTCTCANTTTTCCAGCTGGTTATTTATTCCAAAAGCAGCAAGCGGAATAATACATAATGGATAGAAATGGAAGTGTCACCCTGGCTGGTGATAAATATAAATACAGTGACAATTTTTTCCCTTGAGTCTCAAGGAAAAGGAACAGATTGTTAGCAACGACCGACTATTCGTTTTCTCTTAGCTTTGTTTAGATTTCCATGCAAGGCAAATCGAAACAGCTTGGTCTTGGTATCCATATGGGCTGCCTGGTTCAACTGCCACATGGTTTTTCTTTATTTGTTCGTTTTGGGACAATTTTGTTGTACCTAAGTTTCCATCCGTTCAGTTCAATAACAATATGTAAGCACGTGAGACTTGAGACGACTTCGACGTGTTTTTAAAGATAGTACAGTAAAAATAAGCGAAAAACAAACCAAAATTCTTGCTTATGCATACCACAAATGTTTTTCATGTATCTGTCTGAATTTTTTAGCCAGCGAATAACTTCAGGGAGGTATTTCCGAGATCAGAAAGGAAATGTAGTACCTCAAAAAAATGAATATGAAAATTCTTTCAAAAAAAGAAGACAAATGAAGTGTTTCACGTTTACCCTTCATCCCATTAATTGTACACATTACATGCAGACATTAGGTACTTTCGGCGCCTAGGTCTAGCCTTAAGCAAAATAATAATATTATGAAAAAATTGTCGAGGATTGGATAAGGAGGCAATGGCCCTATCTTATTTCTTGACAAGGGGTTTCCTGGCCTGGCATTGCTTTGCTAAGTTTGTTCATGAAGGAACGAAGGAACAAATATTCAATATGCAAAAGTTTTTGCACTTGGCATTGCCAACCAAGTTTTGCCTTGTCAAGCGACTTTTTTCGTTCTTGAGACGTTTGGTGGTTATAAAAATAGACGCTTTCTCTCTCTACATGTAAAAATTTGACTTTTTTTGTCTTAGTTTTTATTTTGTTCTAACGGATCGCTCATTTCTTGGCTAGACAAGATACTGTATCTTGTAAAGCGATAAAAGCGCGTCTATGCGATAATGGCACATTTTCAGTATCGGAAAATCACTTAAAGTAAACATGTGATGCAATGTGAAATAAATCGCAGTAATTACGAAAAGAATTAATTAGTTTTTGTTTATGGGGTCGAGTCGGAATGGAATTCACCAGCTAACATTGCGTATTGCATATTTCATTTTGTAGACATAGACACTCAGACTCAAGATGTCAACAAGACCAGGACGTTGCGCGTCTTTATGTTGTGTCCTGTCGTGTGCGTTTAGTTTTTAAGTCGCATAACTTTAAGGTCATTTTCCTTCCCTCCTAGGCTCTTGGCTCAAGAGGTATGATGGTTCAAGGTTGATAAAATTCTAATTTCAACTGCTTAGCTCTGCTCCTCGTGTCTCGTGGTTTGGTATTTATTTACTTTATAAACTATGCAGAGCAGTTTCAAAACAGAGTAGTGTTGTTGTAGGTTGTAATACACATAGGACGTAGATGCCATTAATAATACTTTGACCCCTAGTGCCCTGTCTCTTGGCTTCTCATTATCATGCGGGCCTTTCTGTTGGGTCGGGTACAAGAGTTCATTAAAAGATTAGTTCATGAAAGTGCATAATGAACGAAATGAGTATAGTAAACTTATTGTACCCATGGTATGCTAGTTTTTTCACTTTCTCTGACATCTGTTTAAAAGGCAATGAAATATTTGTGCTGTAATTTAATGTGAACATTAAAAAGCAAGGTTCATTTTGAAAAACAAGCATTTGAGTTTGAGTCGCATTATTTTTACTTTCGTATTATCGAAAAAGCTGTTATGAGAATCCTTGTTTTCTACACTTTCATTTAGTGCGTAGGGCTACAAAAGGTCACGAAGCGCAGTTTAAAATCAAATAGTAAAACCTGTTTGCTAGAAATATGTACGGCTATCTAATGAAACTCCAATGGGTTACCAAAGGCATTGTGTACTTTTTCACGTCAAGGTTCTGACAATTTCGATTTCGTTCTTTTTGAAACTCTAATTGGCATTTTGTCCATTTTGTTCAAATTCAGTGTAATTCTCATCCATGACAAACTCAATCATCTGGCCCTGAGTGTTCCTGATATATCCTTGAGCAGTTCCCAGCAGCCTTCTTCAACAAATGGAGAATGGATGAGCAATTCTCTCCCTGTTCATACCGTCGTCTCCATTTCCCCATCTTCTAAACTCAATAACAATGGGTATGGACCAACCGTTGTCGCGATTAACGACAATGGAAGCTCTGCAACCAATAATGAAACTGAAC
>WJEZ01000358.1:0-31097 GCA_009869925.1 Thalassaphorura encarpata
TAGGAAAGCCTGAAAGTAAACAATTCGTCCCTTATAGCTGTCCCCGACCTTCCCATGCTACAATGACCTGATGGACTCACCAGGTTAGGCCCAAAAGCCTAACAACAAACATCGTTGAGACACCATGGGTCGAACGTGATGAAGTTATCGGCGCAGCAATTACCTAAGGAGTGCGAAGCGCAGAGTAGCAAGGTTGAGGCCAGCGCTCACGCTGGCTTTGGCCGCTAGTATTTCTTAAGAATAATGTAATACCCTTCTGTATTAAGATACTACTAACGCGTCTCATTATCATAGTAATGTCTGATGAGGGCTTGATTTTAAGAGCACGGCTGGCCTGCGCAATAATATCTTGTTCGGTGTTCATTTAGCATAGGCAAAACACAATCAAATCTACAGTGAGTACACTTGGAGTAGAATTCAGGTTCCATTCGTACATTAAGAGCGAGAAGGTCAAACGAGTATGTATTGTGTGGAATTGAGGCAGGCAAGCATCCTTCATCATATCTAAATCAGCGATAACCTTCATTTTTTCAAAAAAAATTTAAATACTTTTAAAGGATCGATTGACTAATTACAAATTCGTTCACTGTAAGACTCGTGATATTGCTGCAAGTAAGTACTGCCAACTCAGCACTGCTTCTAATTTTAATTTTTCATAGCCTTAATTCTTGACTCCCATTACCGTTTCTCAAAAATCCAGTCGTACTGAAATAATTCAGAATTAGCTAGCAATTATTTGCATAAAATGAAAATGTTAAGTAGAAAACAGGGAAGAAAAGAGCAAACAACAGTCCAAAGTCCGTTTACAGAGACAGATCAGTATTAAAGATCCCGATTTGTAGTTTCGATGAGATTTCATTTTATTCAAGAAAGAGCTTATGCACGATGTCATATTTGTTTAAATTGATTTAAGATCTTCGTCCGTAAGGATATGTCAAGGAATTGATTAGTGGATTAAAAAAAATTGATTTAAGATCAATTCAAATGAAATTATGAAAAACCGTAATTAAATGGAAGTGAAATCTTATTTTTGTATCAAATTCATTATAAAGAAAACCATTATAAAAGGCACACATTGTGGATCTTAAACTGTGTATGATATTATGCATTTGTACATCGAATTAATATTGACACATACGAGCTCAATACATTTGCACACTAATAAGCAATAAGTGAACGTGGGTGACCTTATTGCCAGGCATGAAAACTTCCCGTTCCTAGTATATGCTTTATACCTGAGCTATTTCAGTATCACCCTTCAATGAATTTGATTTCAAATTCAAGCAACTTTCAAAATTACAAATTATTGCCGAATAAAACTATTGAAATCCTTTGTGAGATTAGGGAATGTTAAATTTGGTAGATTACAACACCCTACTTCTTATGTTAAGCAGTGCTGCGTTGCACTAAGTAAGCAAAAAAATCTCGGATGCAATTTTGTGACGCGTGTTAGGGTATTCTGCTACTGCTTGCGAGCGAGCCTGGCAGACTAAGTTCGTTTAGTCAATCAACAGGAAAAAATATCCAAATGTTAAATTACGGAATAGTAAGAGAGCAATTTTCATCATCATATGACAAGCAGTTAAATTTTCTGGCTGTATAATGCATGGTTACGCTCACTAGTGCATATAAAAATCTGTCTTAGGTCGAGTAGGGGACTGAAAATAAAATGGTGTCGACCAAACTCTCGCTTTCGCCTTTCTCAAAACCTGACTAGTCAACCAAAATATTTTGGTGAGACCAAAGACATAAATACTCCCTTGAGTACTATCAACCGGAACATTTGGCTTCTTCGTCTTTAACAAAGCACTTCCAAAGCAACCCAATCAGTACGAGCATCATTTTACAATCTTTTCAAATATTTGCGTCCTCTTTCCTACCTTTGGTTCAACTTGAGCCAGGGATCAGACTACTTTTGGGAGAGGAAAATAATTGCCACCAATAGATTCGAATTATGTTTTCCTACGATTGCTCTTCTTTCCGTCGGCTTCATAAACTCAACTTTCATGAAAAAATTTTCCAGCAAAATAACCCAAAGAAACGATGAAACTTTAGAAAAGTCTTCAATCTTACAATCCAATCTCCAGATCTAAGAAGAAACAATTATATATATAGATATTTTGGGTGGTAAGAAAACGACCATTAAATTCATTTATTTATAATCTTGCGTTGTCTTCCTATGTAAGCCATGCTTGCCAGATTAGAAAATACTGGGGTCAGTTATGAATTATTAACTAGATTCGCTGTTAGTTTATTATAAGAATGAGGATACTGCAACTTTCCAGAGCGAAACATCGATTAAATAAAATGTCTCAGCTCGCCTCCTCGATATTTGTCATTAATTCTTTAAGAAAGGTGTTTATTTTTCAATGAATAAAGCAATCTCTAGGATCTAATCTAAGGTTATAGCTGGTATTACGATGCTTCCGACTTTGCTTCAGATGGGCGTTAGAGCAAAATTTGACTTCACGTTTCAAAACTCTGTCTGTTACTCACACTCAGGGACTTAATACTTAACCTAGACAGTCAAAAATCATTAGTGAAGAAAAAATACTTTCGCTTAAAGATGAATGCGCGCAAGAGCATCTTACAATGGGTTAATTCATTCGCTATGGTCGTCAAGAAATGTCTGCGGAGTGAAATAAAGTGAAGACTACTAAAATTTGTTTTTATTCTTAGGCAATTGTATTCGACTGTCGCTCCTATTTTTTTATAATATTTCCATTGGCACGCGACTCTTATAATCCATTGGGTATGGTCAATAATTTAGAGAGTTTTCTTAATTAATGGTATAAAAAGAAAACAAATCACTGAGGCACTCATTGCATTGCTTTTATAAATCATCAACAACGATGAAATCAAGAGAAAAACCCTGTAAACATTAGCTACTCTCCTCTTGTATTTTTCTTGAATTGTTGAAAGAAAAAGCTGGATGTTTTAAAGAGGCGACGGAAGTGAACTCATTTTTGTTTGACATATTCAATAACTATGAAGATGGTTTTTAAGAGGAGGAGAGTTGTGTATGAGATGGCATAGGACGGGGCGCACAAACAGAGAGAGCGAATAAATTGTAAATTGCCAATTTAACGTCGTTTATTGTTAGGTGGATTCGTTCTGGGTTCCTCCATTTGACCAGAGACTGGAAATGAATGAAGGGATGAACGTTTTGGGTTGGGAGAGATGAAAAGGGCTCTCGTATGGATGGCTACATTGTTGGGTGCCCAATGAAAGGATGACAAGCAAAGGCGTTGTATGGCATTTGTCTCTTGATGAGGTTTAGAGATGAAAGGAGAGGTTTATTAAGTCAATCATCAAAGAAAACCAAGACCAGTTGGCTCAAACAACAGAAAGAGATAGAATTTTTGTCAGATTAAGGAAGGGCGTAATTTTGCGTGAAAACCCAATTTACTAAAATATATTTGGAAAATATAATGCGCCTTGTTATGCCTGAGTCTTCTTGTGCTTAAAGGAAGACGATGAGGTATTGGAAACAAGGAAGAACCTGACTCCTACCTGGATGACATCCTTTTTACGCTTTGCCTGTTTTTCTTCCTGCATTTGATTTTGGTTTAAACTCAGTGAAATGATTCTACAAACCAATGTGTATAAAAAGGTTCGTCTGTAATTGATCTACCATCACTACTCTTCAAAACTCATCAGAAACAACACTCAAATTAGATATTTCAAATTTCAGTAAACAAAATTTTGTAGACAAGGAAAAAACTGAATAGCACAAGTAGTTTTTTTATACATGTAAGCTCAGGTTAATAAAAAGTGTGAGTGCAAGAAGCAAATTGGAAATTGCTGTGGAGTGAGAGCAAGTTGGACCGAGGGCAGGATGCCCGTCATAAATCCACATCGGGCAGGAGTGCTAGCAATCCTATTGTGCCTTACTTTCTCCAATAACAGTGTATGGGGACAAGACACGACATATTTGACAGACGCTTATTCACCTACATCCAGTCAGAACTACGATGACTCGGACAACTTAGTTGTAGGAGGTTCTCCAGATGCTAATCAGACAAGTGACGATGTACAGTACAATGACTCGTATAACGATGACAGTGGGGACGATGGCGACTATGAGTCTTCTTCAGAGCAGGGGAATAATAATCCGGACAATCCTGATTCGGACGACAGTCAAGGGACAGATGATGAGTCTGATACTGACGTTGAAGAACAAGAACAGACAGAAGAAACACAGGCAGTCCCTCAGTTTCTCAGTTTACCCAGTTTTCTTTTTAACTCAAATTTGACTGATGGAGACAATTTGACATTTCCGGACTCAAATGTGAGTGAATCTCAGCCCCATATTACGTATAAAACTCTCCCTTCAGGAGACTTAGAAACTGCCGCTACCGGCTATGGGTGAGTTTGTTGTTCATTTAACTCAATAAGCGTTTAAGTTTTGCTTTTGTTTATTTTTATAATCGAAAAAAATTCGACATTTGATAATAACTTTTAGCACGAAAATTAACACCTTGATTAGAAATATATTTCAATTACTTAATATGATCGAGATATGAAAAAACATGCCATTGGATAAACTTTTCATGCACCCTTGAGTGCAAAACCTGAGTCTGTCAACCCCAACTAGTCTATGAAATATGGGCAATTTGTTATTATCTTACAACTTGCTTCTACAGCACTTCTTAGCTTCTTTGTAAAACCTTGATCCATAATTCAGACAGATTAACAGATTCAGGCTAATTAACTGGCAACAGGGTCTGTACGTGTGGCTACGAGTTTTTGTACTATTATTTCCAAAATCAGACTTAATAATTCAGCAGACGTTGATGTCACATTTCTTTGTCTCCGATATTCGCTTAGAAGTTAATATACTTGGGTTACCAAAATCAACGTCTAGAAATAGAATTTGATTCAATTTTAATTTTTTTGGCAATAAATTAGGGCAATTCTAGGGCGATTTCAAATCCATAAAGCCTTATTATCTGAATAGGAAACCTGATTACCCCGAATAAAATTTTAGGATTATTCATTATCTGGGTACGCTAAAACAATCTGGTGAATTGACTTTAGATAATTTAACAAAATTTTGTTCCTAGTGGTCATTCCAAAGGAGGATCGTACAAATCTGGTCATCATGGTGCACAAGGTTAGAGCTTTTTTAATTTTAATTGTTTTATATCCTACCTTTAGTATCGTTTCAGGAAAATATTCATAACTTCATAACGAAAAGTCCAATATACAAAATTGAATGCAATTTAGAATCCTCATTAAATTCTCTATGAAATAGCTATTATAAAAATTACTTTCAAAACTTCATAGCACTGATTTGAAAAGCGAATGCGGAAGGTAGCATTTGCGTTCCAGGCCTGGTCTTAGGATAATTCATGTTAATTTCCAATGCATTGGGCTGGCGCTTCCACTGTCCGATAGCGCGGAACGATGTAACGATAGCAGCTAATATTTTGTGAATCTTAATATCATGAGAGAGTGAACCGATATGTAAAGTTTAAGCTGTCAACTCGAATATTAGTTGGGCAAGCTTCTTTGTGAGAAGACACCTAATAAAAAAGCTATAATCTATTTTTTATTTATATTTCTAGGGCACAAAGGCCAAAAAGGTCACCATTCTTACCATGGTTATAAAAAGGTATAATCCCCATACAACCGGACGAACAAGAATGATTAAACTATTCAATCATTTGTTGCTTTCAGGGTCACAAAGGGCATCAAAATAAGGTTGAACAAGTCCAAATTGTATTAAATTTAATTTTTATCTTCATTATTTACCTTAATCTAATTTAGGATCAACATAAAGGGCACTACGGGTCTAATGCCGGACAGTCTAAGGGTAATTCAACTGAATTAATAATTTTACGGAGGTCTCGTAATTCAAAGAAATTAAGTCAGGGAAAGATACGCTATGATATTATAATTTGGCTAGCGTGATTAGTTTAATTAAAAATAAACAAATCAGTTGACAGCTAATTCCTGAAATGGGTGGGCAAGTGTGTATGAATATGAATCCTAACCTTGCTAAACAGCAGAATAGAAATATTATTTAACTTTTTATTTGATCAAATTTGCGATGTTTAACTCTCACGATGGTAATAGTAGTGAGCAAAGTGAGTTATAATTCTGATGCTCTGCAAGTGGAAAATCCGCCCATCCTTTCTATCTAATTAGACAATATAGTGCCGCATAGATGTTTTGTAAATACTTTGAAAATCTTTGTCTAAGAATTACCTGATCTCCTTTTGTTGACAGCTTTGCGAATTTCGGATTCAGCTTAATATAAGTCATGATAACTAATTTATAGGCTACAAGCAAGGTGGACAACACTACGGTGGAAAACAGCATGGATCGAAAGGATCTAAACATGCAAAATATGGTAAAAAGGGTGGCCATAAAAAAGGACATTCAACTAAAGGATTCCACAATACGTACCACAAGGTTTGAATTTCCTAGATTTCCTATATTAATTCTGAAGTTAACATTAAAGTAGAATGTGCGGATTATTGTATCAACGCAATCCTATGGTATTTCATTCTTGATATCAAAATTAGGAGGTTTAGTTTTCGAATAAGCCAAATTTTTATACTGATTTTGGAGATAACTATGCATTGTGTAATTGTTTAGTTATTTCACTTCATTATATTGTTATATGACAGGATGAATACTCGAAACAGAAAAAGTTCTATGATGATTACCACAGCGGCGGGCATCATTCTAAGCACGGAGGTACGTACTCAGAAGGCTCAACATTAGGGTCCAATAATTAAAAATACTTCGTATTGTTTTATTCAGATCATGGTTCGCACTACAAGGATCATGGGGGCAAGAAATATCATGGAAAGTAAGTCAATTAATTAATTTATTTTTCCTAAAATTAAAGGTCGAGTTAATAATTCCTATTTTGTATATTTTAGGCATCACAACGGCCATTGGAAAGAAAATAATCATGGTAATTTTCAATTTATTTGTCAGTCCAGCATCATCCTTCCCAGAATGAAAGTGAAAGCACAAAAGAGACATTTTGGACTGATAATTGTGTAATTTCTATTTTACAGGAAAATACGGGCACCATAAAAAAGGCCATTACGACGATAAGCATCAAGGTATCTTATCTGCTTGTTTGGATTTTCTGAGGAACACTTAGATATTTGGTCGAAATTTTAAGAATTCCAGTTATAATTTCTTTGTTTATCCTTGCACCTATATGCACTTATTCTATCGAGGATGATTAAGAAACATAAATATCCGTTCGTCGTAGAACTCTTGAGACTAGCGATGGTCAACATGAATCTAAGTTGACAATGTGTAATGGTGTATTCTTATGAACTAAGAAGACATTAGTCACGTTTCCACGTCTTATCAGCCTTTGTCGCTCATTACCCCTTGCGACAATACCTTACCAGCTACACTTGTGCCAGTAGAATTTAAATTTATTATCTCATTCCTTGTTAACTTTATTATTTATTACTTAGGATTGACATTTCAAGGCATTAATCAATGAATTACTAATTAGTCATAAGATCGTGTAATACTATATCTGGTAAGACAGTATGAGCTTTGCATTTTGTAGAAGGTAAATGGTATTATTTGACCAGACTGGTTTGTATTTTTCCGTACTAGGGTACACCGTTCACTATAGAATGAATACAAAATGTTCGCTATTAATTAATTATAAAATTTAGAAGCAAGAACTTCGAGGACTTGATTGTTTATCTTCCAATTACAGGGCACAAGGGCCAGCATGGAGAGTCCGGGCATCACGGATATTATAAGGTATCATTTAAAGGCTGGATTGGCTAATTTCTTGGCAAAAGTAATCATGAATATACGATCATTTCGTACATTTTTTCTCGTATCATTTTCATTTGGGTCGTGTACTCATATTACTGATCAAGCCCTCTTGGAAGCCTAGATATGAGCCACATACGATACTAGCCATTTCATTCCACTGTTTTTGTTATACGTTTCTAATATAAATATTATATTCAGCACCACGGGCAAAAAGGATCCCACCACAAGAAATCTCAGCACGGTGGACATGGAGGTGGAGGTAGGTCTAAATTCTTACGTACTTTATGTCTAAACTTCACAAGTTGGTTTTCCTTATGGGAAAATTGAGACAGACTTGATAAACGTGTAGGGAAAAGAAAAACAATTCTGTGTAAAATATTTTCTTAAAGTTAAAATAACCCAACCAACTCATTGCCGTAAGAAACTATTAGTAAAAAATTAAATTTTTATCCAGGCTATGGCGGTGGACACGGAGGCGGGGGACACGGAGGTGGTTATGGGAAAGGCAAGGATAAAATTTGAATATTCTTCAGGGTACTGCCAGTATTGATATTCGGAGGCTTCCATCACTTAACACCTATGGGACACATTTCTTTCATAAAATATTTCGACAAATTTATCAATCGGATAGTTTTCACTTGTCTGAACTGTGTGCAAAAAGTGCATGTATTAACAGGGGATGAAATTTGCATATAAAATAATCGAAACCCGATAGGCTAGACTCGATTTTGTCATAATTGTATCAAATATATTTTTGTTATTTATGTTCTAGGCTATGGAGGCGGGGGCGGAGGCGGCTACGGAGGTGGACATAAGGGTAAGATTTTCCAAACTTGATTGCATAAAATATAGAATTATCTTCTTACCCCTTAAAATCAGTTTAGAACAACCGCTTCTAATACGAAGAATTATAAATTCTATTAATTTTTGGAACAGGCTACGGAGGCGGTGGAGGTGGAGGACACAAAGGTATATAGTAGTCAAATGCCTTTGGAAAGGGCACGAGTGCGAATATTAGAAAATAAGAATAATGAATTCTAAATGAAATAACTGTCATCCTTTCCTATTTAATATTCTTTCATATTTGAAGTCCTTTCCTATTTAATGCAAGACTGAATTATTCTTAATCCTAGTTCATTATAATTAATTTTACTGAATGATTAGGTTACGGTGGAGGCTACTAACTGCTCATTTTCCTCCTGGGAAGAAGAAGTATGTCTTCAACCAAGACAACAAAACAGTTAACTAATGAAGCAGAAACTGGGCTTACTCAATTGAGTGTGAGAAATTAATTCCAATACAATGGAAGTTCAATAAAAGCTCTTTACTTATCCAATGCACTTGGATTGTTTCCATTTATTTGCACAAATAAATTTAAGTTAATTGAATTGAACGGGCAGTTAAAATTCCCCAAATAAATCCACTCAAAGAAACTTGGCCAGAATATTACATCTTGTGATAAAATCAAATTTGCTGTGCGAGTGTAATGCCCAAAATCTTCAGCAACATCAGTCATTTTAAAATAAATTAAACATGATTAAAAATTCGCTGTGAATTCTTACAGTTCAACACATCATAAATGACTTAGGACCTATCTTACTCGAACATTAACGATTAAGTAAGCGTATAGTAACATACAAGAACAAAAACAATATTGTAGATTCATTATCAAGAAAAGAAGACTCATTCTTAAGAGTTAATTTTGGGGAAGGCGCATTAAGTATAATAACATTGGTTGAGTGAAGATGTTCAAACAAAACCATAGGAGTGTAATTCTTTTTTTGTACTAAGCAAAAATCTAACAGAGTTTGAAGAGTTGTAGTTGTTGTAGATTAGGCCAAGTTAGATTCATTAATAATCCAGGGAAAGGCATAATAATAATTATTATAGTCTCATACGGTCGGTTATAGAGAGATCGAGTACAGCATATAGGAGTTTAGTATGATGCACGCGTGGAACTCGGCTCTCCCCAACTCGAGCGAGACTAGTGCACGAGGACATGCGAATTTTTCAAGGTCGTTTGTTTTTGTTCGCGAACATCAGGTATAGTTTAGCTGGACATGCACATACACTGGACGTACATGGACATGGGGATGGATGGATGAAATGAGTTCCGAGTCCAGGAATATAGGCAAAGAACAAGGTATTTATATTTATGGAAAAGTAAAAAGTAAAATTTAGTTGGAGTGGATTTTCTGTCCTCGGTTCATTTATTAAGCCAGCACTCTGTTCCCATATAATACAGAATCATTTGTTCATTCAACAATCATTTTATTCCTTTCCTTCACCCTGGACCTGACGTAAGGATCAATTCCGTCCAATTAAAATAATTTAATAGTGGAAGATTGCCCTCATTCATTTTTTCTTTCACATTAAATTGAATCATTTACTCTAGCCGTGCAAATCTTTTGGCTTTTCGACCCCTCGTCCTCAATCAAAATTATTATTGATAGATAGGAAGATTGTTCTGAAGGAGGAATCATGTAGTCGAATGTATTGATTTCCTCAACGCAGAGTAGTAATCAATCCTTCGTGTCTGATAAATACTCATCATTCTAATCAGTTTTATTGTTATGATTGAGGTGGACAAGTCGGAAAAAAATACTTCCCGTTCACCCGAATGAAGTGGGATGGTGAAGCTGTTGATTGTCCGGAACGACTGGAGTGATCCACATGAATATAAATTATATATTTTGTACATTGTAGTATCTCTGGAATGAGAGATGATGTGTCTCGTTACTACTATGGTAGTCTATGCACTCCTCTTGATCCTAGTCCTATTCTCCTAGTACGAGTTCTTCGAAGGTTATCTGTTGAGTGCCAAGTGCCAGGCTGGTGCAGAAAAAAGCTCTGCTTTAACTTGTCATTCAAGGACACAACCAGGAGAAGAGCTCGTTCACAAACATTCGTCAAAGAGTTTTAGTTTGTGAGTGTGGAAGTGAAGGACTAGAGTGGAATTGTTCCGTCCTCATCATCTCATTTTCCCTCCCTTCTTTTCCTACATCTCACAAATTAACTACTACAATTATGAAATGAGATGATTCCAAATTTTATCCGAAATCCTCATCAAATTAGTGCCTGATTTAACACAGTTTCATTCACAAACAACAACATTTTTAATCAGCTCTCATCTCCCTATACACAAATTTATTTTACAAATACGTGCTAGTGGATTAAACTGCTCAAGAACTCCCAATATGAGCGAAGCTGAAATTATGAGTCCCACGGCTACAACCACTGTCCCGATCAACAGTTCAAATGAAATGACAACGGTTGTTCCACCAGAAATTCCAGATCCAACTACAGGAGAAGCTCGTTGGAGAAATTATCAGCGACTAATTTGGACACAACAGCAAATTCACCGTCAAATTCAACAACAATCCATGAGTAAATCTTTCATAAAATTATTTTATTTCTTCTACTTTGCGCTACTCTCAGTAGGCGTGGAATGGGCTAAAATAAATTATACGCTAAAACATGGGGAAAAACATTTGCCGGTACTACTAACATACACTTCCACGGTCCACAGTTTTGAGTAGTATATAACAAACGCATTGATTCAGTATTGGATTCTGCACGTGAGGAAGAGATTTGAGTAATCATCAAGTGATTTGGAAAGTTAAAGAAACGACGGACTGACTACTTGGCAAGTTCGGAGCACTAGAGCACTTGTGCTCGTGTTGCGCGTGGTGCAAATGCAAAGTCAATCCTATAACAGAAGAACAGTACATGTTTCATCCTTCCGTATACTCTTAATGCGTAATCAACCTTCTTCTCTTATGTAATCCTATTTTGACGGAGAACTCCTATGTTGTTCCCGTCTCAATTTTTTGCACACACTTGCTTTGAAGGAGTACTATGATAAAGTCATCCTCTGGTCCAGCAGTTGTATGGAAAAATTAATAATAATTTTACAAGCAAACCAAACACGTTTCATCTCGACATTTCTCGTCGCATGGAGAATAATAAATAATTAAAAATCGATGTAGTACACTTTTAATTTCTCTCAAAAGCGTAAAAAATTGGTTTTAGAATAAATGGCAATAAAATACTAATGCATTTGCATTTCTTCACAAACCTCCCTTACCATTACATTAGCAGTAGTTAGCTTACAAGGGAACATATGGGAAGATGACTCACAGAATTCAAACATTCATATTTTATTTCAAAGTACCTGTGCCACAAACATTTTTCGTAAAGACATTATCTGGTGATATTCATATGCACAAGAATGGCAGAAGTTCAAAGGTCAAATGTTTTAACATTACGAAACTGCCCGAATTTGCTAAAAATTGGGGTGAAGACAGCCCAATTAGCCAATCAAAAAATTAGCCCTGTACAAAATGAGATGGGGTCATCATGTCATCCAAGTTCTATTTCGGGGTCAAAAAGTCAAAATATAGTGGAGAATTTGCATTTCTTCAAATACGGTTTTCGGTTCTAATGCATGCTAATGCATTGGAGAGTTAATTGGTCCATTGTCTATATGCATTAATTACCTTCTGCTTTCCCTCCAAAAGTTAATACTTCGAAGTTGGAAAATGTATTCTTGCATTGATCTATTCTTATGTAGAATTTCATGAGGAATCCGAATTGCCTTGAATTTTTGACCTTTGATCTTCCGTTCAGAAGTTATGAATATTTTCCTGGAACGATTTTATCAGCATTTTGTAAAACAATTAAAACATTGTTCCAGGAAAATATTCATAACTTCTGAACGGAAGAGCAGAGGTCAAAAATTCAACGCAATTCGGATTCCTCATGAAATTCTCTATGCTGATGGCAAGCCGTATTTTGATTGAACATTTGTGTAAAATTATTATTCAAAACTTTGTATATATGATTTTGATTGATTGATTTTGTTATTGATTGTTATTCAAACACGGTCCGTTCGTTTATAATAGTTAACCCTGAAGAACCTGACCGAATAAGAAAAGCTATTATCTATCTATCTAAGGTAATTAATGCATATAGACAATGGACCAATTAACTCTCCAATGCATTAGCATGCAATAGAACCGAAAACCGTATTTGAAGAAATGCAAATTCTCCACTATATTTTGACTTTTTGACCCCGAAATAGTACTTGGATGACATAATGAGCCCATCTCCTTTTGTACAGGGCTAATTTTTTGATTGGCTAATTGGGCTGTCTTTACCTCAATTTTTAGCAAATTCGGGCAGTTTCGTAATGTTAAAAAATTTGACCTTTGAACTCCTGCCATTCTCGTACATATGAATATCACCAGATAATGTCTTTACGAAAAATGTTTGTGGCACAGGTACTTTGGAATAAAATATGAACGTTTGAATTCTGTGAGTCATCTTCCCATATGTTCCCTTGTTAGCTCGGCCACTGAAAAATAAATGTCAGCATTATTTAACGTTTTTAGCCGTGAAGCATGCCGGAGATGACGGAGGAAATGAAGTTGGAACATCTAACAATGAATCTTCCCAACGACAAATATCAGAATGTGATGCTAAACCCAAGAGTGCATCAGAGTCTTCGGAAAACTTGGACCCTCAGACGGCTTTCCTGGGCCCGATTTTATGGGACAAACGTGTAGCATATGACGGATCAGATTTTAAGGTTGGAATTAACTGTCCTCTTTTTCTCCTTTAATTAATCACAATGTTTTTGACTTTAGTTGGAGTATGTGGATTTGGAAGAATTCTTAACAGAAAACGGAATTCCGTTCGATCCATCATTGGAAGCATCATTTGCACTCTGGAAGCCTGTTGACCATCCTGACCATGCATCGGGGAATCCAGTCACAAGCACAGGACCTCCACCTCCTTTATTTTTATCGAGCCAGTTTTTACCGGGCCCCCCCAGAGGCCCTGTGCAAATTCACAATGTTTCACATACTAGGGATTCATCCTCACAAGAAGTTCCTCAATCTCGGTCACCTTCACCTTGTAGTAGTTCTTCTCAATGTATGAGTCAAGACGGTACACCAGCAGTTTCACCCGACTCTACGCAGCTAACAGGTAGATGTAGAATATCTGAATAGGAGTAATAAAGTTGTTCAATTTCCTGAATAAATGAAAATTATATACAGAACTACATCCCGCTGCCATGCCAGGTCACGAATTTGATCCGCGCTTGAGAGCTTTTACGGATGATGAATTAAAACCCCAGCCCATGATAAAAAAATCCAAGAAACAGGTGGGTCCCCACTCCCCATGTAAAATTTTGAAAACATCAAGTAACAATCATTCTATCCTATTAAAAACTAGTATGAGACGACTGACTCTTTGCATTTGTCACAGTTTATTCCTGACGAGCAGAAGGATACAAGGTACTGGGCACGGAGAAGAAAAAACAATTTAGCAGGTGACACCTTTAACTTATTTAATCTGAATTGAAATCATATAATTATACTTATCGTAGTTTCACGATAATTTTATCATGCAGCTAAACGGTCTAGAGATGCTCGAAGGTTGAAGGAAAATCAGATTGCTTTGCGTGCGTGCTTCTTGGAGAAGGAAAATAATACATTGAAATTAGGTGAGTTGAAAGTTGATGAATCGTCGCCATTTATCTGGCGGTACGACGGAGCCTTAGACTTATTCTTAAATTTTTCAATATTAATATTCCTCCAATAATTTTATTAGAGCTGGAGCGGATGCAGACCGAAAACTCGCTACTGAAGGAACAACTCAGTCACTATCATTAATAAATATAACACTCACAGTGAAAAGTCATATAGGATGTTGGACGTTGGACTAGCCATATCGCGTATTGAGACTTGGGATGGGAGCATGATGGTGTTACGAGAGTGTAGCACATTTAATGTGCCGACCACATAAACGACTGCCATGCTGCGTTTGTTTCACAATTAGCTTCTATTTTTCCACTCATTTATATTTTAACTTAAAAATACGACAGAAAAAGTTACTGAAAGCCACCAAAGCAACTTTGTCTTCTACAGTGTTAATTTGGGTATTTCTGAATTCTAGCCTAAACTCTTGTCTCGTGTCTTCGACAAGATTAATCAAAAATATTTCAGTTTATTTTGAATTAAATATAATCCTTATAATTCCCATCCCAGAACTTTCAACTCTTACTTGAAAAGTAAGAAAAGTTTAACCACTCGTGCCCCTTCGTCTGGTCTGTGCAAGACCATGAGTGCCTCATAATTTTTATAATATTTTTAGTACGAGGCAAAATATAGAGACTCCGTCAGTTTTTTGCATCGCTATGATAATACCATAAATACTAAGTTCTTGAAGTTTGGGAGGTGAATTAATTAGGTGCTTTGATCTATAATTGATGGAAGTGGGAAATTCTGTAAAACGAACAAATTATTTTACTATCAATCGCAACGTTTTCCCGTGACAATCTGTTTGCATGAATTGAACGAAATAGATTCTACAAAAAGCATTTCGGAAACCAATTGAACTTGTTTTATGAGCTCCAGTTCTCGTTTTCTCAGAAAAACGGAAGAATATGAGACACATATTACAAGTCAGCAAGTGATTGTACCTATGTATACCCCGGTGAGCAAAATCTTCGCATACTGAAACTGTAACTCAAGTGTCCCTGGACTGGAGCCATTAAGCCAGACTTTACGATTGATCTATTAAAAATATTTCTCGTGCTACTTTATGCAGGATAGAGTACGATGTACTAATTTTTGTCTAGATATTTGTTTTTCTACGAAATTGTACTTATACTCGAGTCAAAATGTGAATCAACGGTGAAACAAGACATCACGGAAGTCAAACCACACGAACAGTGGACTTAATTTGAGGTTAATGTTCCAAAAAAACTGTTAGTAGCATGATGAATTTAAATTTAATTTAATCCGCGTTGTTGTATAACGTTTTAGGAATTTCCAGATGAAATTAATTTCCTCCCAACATTTTGTAAACAGCAAATTACGTGCTTTAGCTCTGCTATGAGATTCGATGCCTGGTACCAGTACGAGTCTATACGCCATAAAATAATATAAAAATGTTGTTTGAACAACAAGAACAAGTCAATCCTTTGTGAATACAATTAGTCAAAATAGAAGAAATGTTAAGAAAAATTTATTAAATATGTTCTATACAATAAAATTTAGCTATTATAATAATTAGACGATTGTTGTGAAACTGCACTTTCCAGGCAATGTCTACTCTCAACCTGGCAAGTGTTACCTGTTTTGAGCAATGTGAAAATTGGAAGTTTATTTTGGGATAAAGTAGCATAGTTTTTTCAATTAATACAGTAAATAACACCATCAGCCATGTAAGTCGTAAAGTCGCAAAAGTATAAAGAGTACGCTCGAAAGTTTAGTTTGATAAAATAAAGCACAAAATATTTTGAACGTTCCATGACTTCTCAATCCTAGTCCGAATTTACTAGTTCTAAAGGGCATTATTGACAAACAATTCCATCAATACCGTGAAACTATCCGGAAGTCAAAGTACACCAAATCATGCCAAATGTAAATGCTCCATAATAGCCTTCCCAGAGTGACCAAGACAAATCCGGGTCCTACGACCATTCTTTCAACTGGAATGAGCATTAATAACACAAAATGTATTTTGTAAACTGCTGATATGTGAGATCTTATAGCGAGAATCAGATGTGCCTCCTAATCTCCTCCTGTGCTGTGTTTGCCATTTCGTCGTAGGCACATGCTTTAACTTGAAGTTGCCCTTGGCAAATCTCCAATTTCTTCCGTTTTATCCAAACCGACAAACACTGACATTCTAATGGATGGATAATAAATGTATTTGTCTTAATTAACCATCCTTAAAATTACAAACTAATTACGGTTAAATTTGTAAAGAAAAGACAAAGAAAAAAGGACCCAAAGCGGCAACATGTATTGAAAACAGTATCAAGTTTCAGGCACGTGTATGTGTGTAGGGTGCAACTTGTGTTGTGAGTTGTATGTCCTCTATGGAAGCCAAATGAAAATTCAAAGGAAAATTTGATCATGTGGTGTTGATTCTCTCATGACCATCAGCTGACAATATTTTGTTCCGAGAGGTTGAACGTAGTGACCTCGTAATAAAATTATACAGAGATATAGGGTTTTGAGTGAGAGTGATTGCTCACCAACTAGAAAACTAGATTATAAAACTGACGAACAACACATTTTCAATTTTGTTATTCAATATATTTAGGGTTGAGAGGGCACGATGAATGCCAGATCCCAGACATTCGATTTTGTAAGTAATTTTATATTTGCAGAGAAAGCGTCGAACAATTAGCATGATTTGATATTTGATATTTTTTACTCTTTAGACGACAGAATGTCATCAAGTGAGCGAGATTGTGAATTGCATTTTTCACTCGATTCTCTTTCATCGAACAATGGGAAAATTTCACTACAGACAAGAAGGAAAGTACTCAATTGGGACGATTGGCTATGAAGATATGGATTGTGACTTTATTGACCTCACATATGTAAGTTTTAACTCTGTACCAAAAGCCTGAGCACTTAGTTTAAGTCTACTCTCTGGAAAACATTCCCTATGTTTTGAATCAACTTGATTTAGTTGGAATTGTGACAGTTTAGTTAGTATAGTTAGCAACTTGAAGGCTTATATAACGCTGAAAAATTCGGAAACAATGAAACTACAATCAAAACGTGGACTAGTTGGCAAGTCGACAAGTAAATACATCATAGTATTTAAGAGAGGTTAAGGTCGCACACATCGATGAGTATCAGCTGGAGCTGTTTTTCAACATAGTTCCGTTCGTCTTAGTCATCCTTAGTCATAATCACAACAGAGACGAGTTTGTAAGTAAAAAACGACAGACTCAGTCAATTCAGTAGTCTTTACGTTACGTGCTCTCCATTCATTTAGCAAGAAAAAGGAAGTGAGTATCGCTGACTGGTACGTTTCCCACACTACGATTAGTGTTGGAAACACGACTCCTAACCTTGACTTTATTGAAATTGAGCTCTCCTTGTTACACACGTAGACACAAATCAGACATAGTTAGTTCTTTTATACTCTATATTTTTAGAAAATCTAACTCCAAATGCTACATGTATTTCGACAAGGATGATTTCAGATAAAAATGCTTTATATACAAATGATAAAACTAAAAACATATTATTTAAATCGATCCAGATTCGATGTGCATCCACAAACCTGGCTAGAACAATGAATCAAGAAATTTTAGCGTTCGACCAAGCCATCAGAGATCCAAACAATGTTAATGAAACTGGAGTTCAGGGTGGACAAATCACACTTGAATTTTATAATAAAAGAAAAGTAAACTGGCCCTTCAATCCAGAGTGTTTGCCATGGGAGATGTGGACAATTCGCATAGAAGTAAAGGCTCTTCGAAGTGAAATTGGTATGCAGGGCGAAAAGTTTAGTTCTAATAACATGTCATTAATATGGTCAATGGTCAATTTAGAGCGACAAATTAATCGGGAGCGATTGGGCGAACTGGTTGGCGAGAAAGTGATTTTAATTGCAGAAGTTATGAACAGGCAACAATATTTGCCTAAGATGCCGTCTCAATCAGAAGTTGATTGTGTGTTTGATACAACATTTCCGGACATTCAACCCTACTTGTTCCGGGTAAAATTTATATCTTTTGTATATGTAATGATATCGCAACTCTAGTTGCAAATTCTAGATGATGCCTTATATGTGTTTTTTATCCATTCTTTAGATTTCTCATAGTACAACAACCCCTCCTTCTTCCACGTCTGTTACAAAAACTGTGCGTCGGATCTTTCGTGAAACTCTCGCATTTTGACAAGCATCTTAAATAGCAATATAGTCGTATTTTTTATTGTGATTTAAATTATCCGACTCGTCAATATTTTAGAAATAAACAACCATTTGTGCAATATCTAAAATATTAATTTTAGCATGTATTTTAATTTCATGTCCACGGTTTAGTAGTAAAATAGCCAAGCAATAATGAGTTAGGAATTTTAGCATTAACTGGGGATAAAATATATTTAGCTGCCAATACGTTTTCAGTTCTAACAGTTTTACAGAGCGCACATTCGAAATGATTATGAAGATTTTCACTTTTCACTCAGATTAGCATATAATAGTTTTTTGCTCAATTCGTGAATATTGGTTAGAACTTCTCAAAGCTCTACAAGATGCATTGGAACGAAGTAGGTGATAGGTTAGACAAACAAAATTAAAGAGGATCAGTCATGTAACATATTAAGTTGTTTTTAATGACCAGAAATCCTTAAGGTAGCGTCCCAACTCCAAAATCGTTATTTCACACCACGACAAGGGCACATTTTCAGTTTCAACTTATTGATAACTCGATAAAATATAGTCACTGGATAATTCCCCCATCTTCAAAAAAATACCTTAAACTTTTTCTTATATAAACAGGAGATTTATCTGCTTCTGCCGATGATTGTTGATAAAATTTTCAGTTCATGTTCCCTCCATGGTTGGAGCGGAGTGCCATTATTGGCTAACGCTTCAATTTTTATTTTTTAGACTTTGTAAGAATAGCATAAATAGTATTTAAAAAATATTAATTACTTAACATTTTTTCAACCCCGTTTAAGTTCTAAGCAGTTACACGAAAGAAGACACATTGCTCTCTAAATTAGCAAGCATGATCCTGACTAACCATCACCTTCATACAGAATGGAAAAATAATTTATTGTTATTAAAATTGAATCAATTGAAATGACATCGTACTTAAACTTGACCCAAATCGATCGAATGCAAATCACGATCTCCAGAATCACGGTCAAGAACTAAATGGAAATACTTGAATATGAAAATAGAAGATTATGTAATCATCCTGCAACCTGCAATAAGAAGTACACTCACATTGACAAGCAATTCTGATCGAATGGAACATATGATGAATGGTACAATACTAGATGTAGAATCCTCAGGGAACAGGATATAGAGTATTTCGGGCTTAAGACATGAACGTCTGACATTTAATACCTCCCGATTAACTGTTATGAAATCTAATGACGTTCAACGGTTGAACAGAAAGGATGAATTGAGAATATATATATGTATATGAGAAAATATGAAGGAGATTTGTGATGAGGAAATCTGTGTCACTATTTTTTGTAGTGACAGTTCCACTAAGAGAATAAACTTTCAATCTGTCTTTAGGTTAGCCGAATTAAAGTTCAGTCTGTGGAGGAATTGTTCTTTTGGAGAGATCATTATTATCCATAATTTGGTGACAAATTAATTTTAGCCATCACCCTGAGGAAAGGACAGAAAAATATTCGGCAAGGATTTTGGTGTTTCGATGAAAAAATTCAATTAATTTTGAACTAATGGTATGAAAAATATATGATTAATTCGTAAGCATGCACTGCAAAGTTAAGTACTGAAAACAATGTTTTTGATGAGTTTACCACACGTTATTTGCAATCATTTCCCGGGGAGGATGTATTCAAAACACACCACTGATAGTCTAAATTTGAGTTCCCTTCATAATTATTCCTAGAGTTCGTAAATTTTTATTTGAGAGAGAAAACTTTAAAATGTACATTTATTTCGACACGCAATTTGAAGCAAAATGGGCGGTTTTGTACACGTTATAACACATTTCGAACCAACTGCATAACAATCGTGAGTTTTTATAGCTTGTATTTCTATTTTCAGAGATTTTTGGAATCAAGAAATGGTACATTAATCATCATTTATGAAAATGCCATTTCCAGAGGACGAGATGAGTGTGGCACGCCAAATATTTTTGAAAGGCGTCGCCGCTGTGATTCCTTCGAATTTAATCCGAAATCAAATACAATTAAAGGGATCAATACTTAATATTCAACAGAGCACTGTTGATTTAAGCAGACATTCTCAGATTTTTATTGTTGGTGAGTGAAACTATTCTATTTCATATTTAAATCTGCAGAGAAATTTTAGCATGCAAGTTATACTAAAGCAAAACAAAGAGAAATGTTAGCCTCCCACCTCTTCAATACTACAATAAAAACTAAACTCTATAATCTTCAGCTTGTCTTCTTTGTTTTCAAATTTTGTGGAAATTGACAATTCTTTTCAAAATCATATTTATTACATTTTATATTAATACGTCAATCAATCACATTTTTACAAGTAATGTTTAGTTTGGCTAATAAACTCAGTTATTCTTATAGGATTTGGAAAAGCTGTTTTGCCTATGGCGGAAGAAATGTTGAACATACTGGATAATAAAGTGGAACGATGTCTTTTAAGCGTGCCAGACGGAACTCGGAAACAAAACAATTCAAGAATAGGTTTCTGTAAACACTTGAATTTGAATGTATTCGCATGTTAATAACAACATATGTTCATACCCTTAGAAATGTTTCCTGGAGCAAAGAATAACATTCCAGACTTTTCGGCATTCCAGTCAGCAGTGAAGATTGTTGACTTAGTGAAATCGTGCATGGATAAAGATCTGCTGATTGTTTTAATCTCGGGTGGTGGCTCAGCACTTCTACCATACCCAAAATCTCCTATTTCACTTGAAGAAAAAATTAGCTTAATTAAACTACTTTCTTCCTCAGGGGCATCCATCAATGAATTGAACTTGATTAGATCTAAATTATCCGTCGTAAAATCGGGAGGTTTAGCACGTTTGTGTCCGGCCGACAGAATCCTGTCTCTCCTTCTCTCTGACGTCCTTGGAGATCACCTCGATGTAATTGCTAGTGGTCCAACGTACTCAGTCAAGGACCGAAACCTAAATGGCATTACTATTGTTCAAAAATATTTGAAGTTGGCAGATATTCCTACTTCGATATTGGAATGTCTGAAAGCAAATGATCCTCAGCTCAATGTAAATCCAAATATAAAAGTTGACAACATAATCATAGGAAGCAATCAAATAGCCTTAAAAGCCGCAACAGAGGAAGCATTGGTTAAGAACCTTATTCCTGTTCTAATCACCCATTCCCTTGATGGAGAGGCTCGTGAGATTGGAGAAAAGATTTCTATTTTGTCCCACTTCATCTCAGAAATTCTTAATTTTGGCGATAGCAAAGACGCAGAGCGAGTTATACTTACAACCCTTGAATATCTAAATTCCAATGTGGGACATGAGCTTTTAGCTAAGACAAAAATAGGACGAGATTCTGGAAAAGGAATTTGCCTCTTGTTTGGTGGCGAAACAACAGTTACTGTTCGTGGAAAAGGTAAAGGAGGGCGAAATCAAGAACTGGCTCTTTCAGCTGCAATTACCCTCAAGTCTCTATCGTCTCCCGAGTCCCCAGAACACAATAATATAACCATATTGAGCGCTGGAACAGATGGGATCGATGGCCCATGCGATGCGGCTGGGGCCGTCGTTAACATGTCGACTTTTTCATCTGCAAATGAACAAGGATTTGATCCTCAAGCATACCTTAATTCAAATGACTCTTACAACTTCTTTCGTCTCGTTTCCAACGGCCAGTATCATATCATTACGGGACATACTGGAACAAACGTAATGGATTTAGTCGTCGTCATTGTTCATCCGCAACGACGGCCATGAATTTGTCCATTTTATAGTTTCCCTAATTTCAAGTTACAAATTGGTTATAATTAAATAATATGTACTTTTTCTGGTACTGGAAATTGTGTTAATCATTTAGGAAGATCTGGTAACTTTTGTGTGAGCAGTTCAGGAATAAAGAATGCAAATACAAATACAAGTGTTCATGAATTAGAAATTATTACAACCCACGATGATTTATTGGCAACACGATTTTAGATACGTAAAATTGTGTCGTCAATAATTAGCTAATGCGGGTATTTAATTCAAGCCTAGTTTCTCTAATATTTCGACGAATAAAATAAGCGTATGAAAGGAAAGTCCAATTTGTGTGTCATCTTATGTGGAACGCATTGAAAGATCGAAACGTAATTATTACATATTCACCAGATGATGAGCATTATGAAGCGTTGTAGCAAGCATTTTTTACAGTTATACTTAAAAACTGTTCGATTGCTATTGTCTATTGGAAATAAATAGCAGTCAACTTAGGCCGCATAGGGTTTTTGTATTGATTATGTCCTTTGATGTATAAACCCAGTCCGACTCCGTTGCAGAAAAAAATCATCTCGGATTGACCCGTACGACGATGAAATTCTCGTGCGGACGAGAATTGAGATCACAACAACCTTGAGCCTAGAAGTCAATATTAATCAAAGTTAACAAGCTTAAATTTGCAAATTCATCAATGTCATTTGGTTGTTATATAAAATCCCTCATGTTTCACTTGCCATTTTCCAATGTGATAATTACACAGGACAAGAGTTTGCCTACGATGCACATGGAAGTATGGGCTCGTTGAAGATGTTTAATCTGTTTTCACGTCCACACGCTACTTTGCTCTCTGCATTGAGGTGAAATTAAAAGGGATACACTAAATAATGAGTGTTTTACTTATTCGCTCACTATCTACAGCCGGCAGAAAAGCTCTGGTAAGTTGGATATTACAGATTAACAAGTGGAGTGCGAGTAATTCTGGATCGATATTATTGAGCTACTAATTTTAATTGTACACCGTGTATGTTATGCAATTTTGTGCCAAGTAACTCTCGTAAAGTGAGTAACTTTGAGAAAATAATATTCCAAGTTGTTGTTTTTATAAACTCTGATATAATTATTTTTGTGTGACTATTCTTTGTTGTAATTGATCAGGTTAGTCGTCACCGGTACACTGTCACAATGGAACATTTAAAGCTCTTCCATAACAAAGGCTTCATAAATGGGGAATGGGTAAATGCGAAAAGTAACAAAACATTTGATGTTCTGAACCCTGTGAATGACCAACTTTTGGCATCCGTTCCGGATATGAATAGCCAAGACACCGAAATTGCCATTGAATCAGCACATAAAGCATTTCAATCCTGGAAAGATACGACGGGAAAGGTAATTTTATTATATCGGCTTGTAAATGCAGGCTTGGAATTTGTATTTAAAAAATATGCTCGAGGAAAAGATTACGCTAGAAAGTAAGGAAAGCCCTGTTTCCTTTAGTAGCTACGAATGGGTATGGGTGCCTTGAGAAAAACTGAGTTTATAATTATATAATATTTTGTTCCACTTCCAGGAACGATCGCAATTGTTGCGGAAATTTCATGGACTAATGGTTGCTAATAAAGAAGAAATGGCAAAAGTCATGACACTGGAGAACGGGAAACCTCTGGTATTTAACACGTCTATCTAGCATGAAACAGTTAAAAATGCACACATGCCTATTTTTCTAGAGAGAAGCTTTGGGTGAAATAAATTACAGCTCAGACTATCTGGAATTCTATGCGGAAGAGGCGAAACGAATTCATGTAATTCTAAAATAACTATTTCTAAACTAAATCTCTCTCCATGATATAAAATCCACTTTCATATTTTGCTTTAATTTGCAGGGTGAGGTGCTTCAAAGTCCAACCAAGACAAGGCAGATGTTACTTGTCAAACAACCGATTGGAGTAGTTGGAATGCTGACTCCTGTAAATGGAAATATATTATAATGAGAGCGTTTTACTTATTGCATTACTTATAAACTTTACTTTTAATAGTGGAATTTCCCAACAGCAATGATTGCTCGTAAAGTTGCAGCTGCTCTGGCTGCTGGATGTACATGTGTTATTAAACCAGCCGAAGATACCCCATTATCTGCTCTCTTCTTTGCGTCAATGGCCGAGCAAGCTGGCATTCCTCCAGGGGTTCTAAATGTAGTCACGTGCTCACGTCAAAATGCCCCTGAAGTTGGATCGAAACTATGCGCTAGTCCTCAGGTGGCAGGACTCTCATTTACTGGTATACAATAGTTAATGCTGCGATTCTATCACCTTTCTCACAATCACAACTTTCAATATTTTTAGATACATTCAACACAATAATTTAATGAATTAATTTTTAAATTAACCAAATATTTCTCTCGTGTCAAATTTCAGGTTCAACGGCTGTTGGAAAGATCCTTTACCAGCAGTGTGCACCAGGAGTGAAACGATTGGCCATGGAGCTGGGAGGAAATGCTCCTTTTATTGTATTTGGATCCGCAGATCTGGATAAGGCAGTTGAAGGAACAATTATTTCAAAATTTCGAAATTCAGGGCAGGTAAAGAAATTGATGATTAGACGTTCTATAAGCAGTACAATCCCTACATTCCAGCATATATTTTCACAGACGTGTGTAAGTTCAAATCGCATATTCGTCCACGAAAGCCTGCACGATCAATTTGTGTCAAAATTGGCCAAGGCAATGAACGAGTTTGTAGTTGGAGACGGCTTAAGCGATAAAACAACACAAGGGCCACTTATCAACAAACCGCAATTTGAAAAGGTTCGTCCTGCGTTCTTTGGTTGTACCATCCGGCAAAACAGCTTCTCTATTATTTCTTTCCTACATTCAGTATTTAATAGTCCAGTGCTTTAATTTTGCAATAGATAGTTATCAATGCTGCATGAAATTCATAGACGTGATGCTTAGAATGTTATGTTATGTCGAATTTTAAAGGTTTCGCTATTCGTCAAAGACGCAATTTCTAAAGGTGCCAAAGTGGTAGTTGGCGGCACGCCACATGAGTTGGGGAAAACATTCTACAAACCAACATTGCTGACTAACATCACTTCGTCAATGCTTTGCTATCAAGAAGAAATTTTTGGACCTGTGGCACTAATTCAAAGGTACTAGTCCACTAGTTCAATTATTATGCACCTAAAGGTGTGGAGGAAATATTTGATTGACATTAATAGACAAATTTTGTTTTAGTTTCTCCACAGAAAAAGAAGTGATTCAGGCAGCTAACAATACCAACAGCGGACTTGCTGGTTACTTCTTTAGTAATGACTTGGCTCAGATTTGGAGAGTTGCAAAGGAACTAGAATACGGAATGGTTTGTTCTTGAATTTTGTTTTGTGACTGAATCAGTCCCTACTGACATCCCAAATATTTATTAATCTATATCAGGTTGGTATCAACGAAGGACTTATATCAGCCGCTGAAGCTGCTTTCGGAGGAATCAAGCAATCCGGGTTTGGGCGTGAAGGTTCTAGTCATGGCATTGATGAATACACATACGTAAAATATTTGTGCTTTGGAAATCTCTGATTAAGATCACTAAATTCCAGTCAACTTCACTGACAATAAACCAAGTCTTCCATAATGTTTTTTCAAGTATTGTGACAATTTGAAATTAGACAATAAAACAACAATTAGACTATCTGTCAAACTCTGGATGTCTCTTGCATGTATATGTGGTACATTCGATGCATTTAAAAATCATTCGTAAAAACAAGGTCAAAATCAAGCCGTAAGAAACTGAAGTTTTTATTTCCTTGCAAAGAAAAGTAAAACAACAAGTTTTGAAAACAAATTTTTGAAACATCAGAATAATTAATCCAACGAACGTGAATATATATCGTAAACTCTTACATTTAAACATGGAATGAAAAAGTATGGGATAATGTGTACAGACGAATTGACCAACACAGAAGGCGAAAGGAAGAGATTTTAGTATTTCAAGACTGGAAGGGAGGGAAATCGGTGAAAAATCCACAATTTAACCTAAATGCTACAAATGGTTAAGAAATACAATAGCTGTTCTGCCAATTCTGTTTCTAACAGGGTATCGGAACTACATTTTTTAATTTTCGAATATAAAAAGTCGGAAAAATTGCAAATCTAGTAATAGTTTTAAAGATTGTATGTAATAGTTAATTTGAAGAATAGTTTCTGCTTGTGAAAACTTATTTAAAAGCCAATCGTCGTCTTGTTTTTGTTTATACAATACAAAAATTACAGAGAACCATTTGTTCTTTATCATGAAATGAGCTGAGTATGCTCCCTTTATCCCATTTCAATCACGAAAATGTTTCTTCGTTGGAGAGATTACTGATTGATGAATTTGTTTTACCAAAGTTCTCCCTCCTTCTCCTTGGAAGGAACTTCAATTACACGTGGCTTGTCAATGATTCGAGCAGTTCGATTTCCTTTTTCAACAATTCCGATGATCCAAGCCTGATATCCCTCTTGCTTTTCAATCTCTTTGCAATAAGCAGCAGCTTGTTCTCTTGGTAAACAGATCAGTAATCCACCTATTCAGATAAAATATTCAAATCATAATCAAATCAACAATGAAGACGAATAATTTTGAAATTATTGATCGCTTACCAGACGTTTCGGCCGATAATCCTTGAAGTAATTGAAACATGTTGCCGCAAGCTTTGGCAACAGCCGTCATTTTCGCAATTACAGGAAGATTATGGATGACAAATGAAACTTCCGCCTTCTGATTTTTAGCAAGATTTTGGGCATGTCCCAAGAGTCCAAACCCAGTCACATCTGTGGCTCCATGAGCATTGTACTTATGCATCAAACGAGCAGCTATTTTGTATAAATAATTATGAAGTGCAGTAGTTAAAAGTAAAGTCAGCAATGATCTAATTTAGTATTTAACGTACCGTTTCTATTGAGTCTGGCCATTGAGTCCATTCCTCTGTTATAGGCCTTGCGAACATCTTCCTCACTCACGACCAGCTTAATACGATTCCATCGTTCCGGCATATCCAACCACTGATGAGCATTGACTGCTACCTGAGTACCCAATGGTTTCGTCAAGACTAATACGTCTCCAGGAACAGCATTTTCCGGCCTGTTAAATTTAATACACATCATATTTGGCAAAATACCAAGGCAAAATAGTTATCGGATCTTAGTCACTAGAATCAGACAGACAACCAGCTCACATACTCAAATACAACTTACAAGATAATTTCTGGGCTTTGACAAACAGCAGAAGCAACTCCACCAATCGTAATCCAAGGATTAATAACTGTTTGGCCTCCAGTCACATTAGTTCCAGCTTCGAGAGCACTGTCCTGCAAGTACCAAATCAATAATGCAGTTAAAAACCAAATGATTCCGAAGGTATTGGGAAAATCTATCAGACTCATTACTAACTTTGAATCCCCGCATCATGAGTGGGACGATAACATCTCGCTCCTTATCCGTCAATTTGGAAGAAATAGCCAGCAGCATAAGCATGTTGTCACAATCCGTAACTCCCATAGCATACAAGTCACTCAAAACGTTGGCACAGGCAATTTTACCTGGCCCACAAGGTATCATATAAATCGAAGAATTACAGTTCCCATAAATCTCAAATATAAAGTAACGTTTCATTAATTGACCCAAAAATATCTACACATTATACCAATTTACTTAATACCGTCTTTTATTCCTGACATAAGGAAACAGAGTACCTTGCATGTAAGGGTCATCCACCAGTGGATAGAAAAAATCAGTTGTCTGTACTAAGCACAATCCGTTGTGACGCAATGGTGTAACGGAAGCATCCATTCCAATTCCTAAAATTCAAGCAATTTACACTTTGAATCAAGGTTCGTGGAACGGTGAAACTCAACATGAACACTGATATTAGAAAATGAAGAATAGCTTACCTAGCTTGGGAACTCCCATGTGACTGTAAGCTAGTCCCGTCGACTCTTCCTCGGGGGCGGCCTGTTCGTCATTAAGTCCCTCCAAGAGTCTCAAAAGAGTCTCCTGGGGGACTTTACACCCTCATCCTTTTAAATCTGCATATTTTGTCAGGCGGAAAGTCGAATCCAGCTCATGAGCAGCCGGATCAAACGGTCGCCTAATGACTGAACCAGGCGCGCCACCCAATTCCAACTCTGCATTTGCAGCCAACTCTCCAGTCATTCCTCCTGCGGGAGCTCCCAAAGCTTCAGCCATTGCTTCCTTTTGTGTTCACCTCACTCCAAGCTTGACAGCCAGAAGAACCCTGAATTAGTTAAACAATTTCAGAATACTTTAATGTACTTCCTAACAGTCAACAGTCTTGTTGGCTGGATCTGGAACTGGCTATTCAGACGAATCTAACCATTCAGAGTTAACCCTGGCATTAAGTTCAGTGCAGCGTTGTGCGAAACGAATAAACCGTACAGAAGAGGAAAGCGATACATTAATATTACGTACGTGACCATAATCAATAGTTTTTTTTTTTTTTTTTCAATAGTTGGTTTTTAGTAAACGCTACATTATTACATTTACAGCTTATTTTTTATTTCATTTCTTTGACATATCCCTAAGGAAGGGCGAATCAACCCATTGACAGCTAATTAAATGCCGTGTTGTACTGACACTAGACTGTTGGCGTTGGATGCTAGGGAAAGACGGTAGCGTCGTCTATCATATGATAATTGGGCTCTTAAAACAGTCTGACACTGACTCATTTTGGATAGAACAGTTTTACTGACTCAATTAGGATTAGCTACAACTGGATTTGTTAACTTTTGCTTACCTTTAATGGTTTAATCCAAGAATCGAATGCGAATATTGTAGAGAAAGTGGTGAGCCAAAAAGAAAGATGACAAGACCGCTTCAAAAACTTGAATGAGAGGAGCCGGGACTTGGCTTGGGTTGTGGAGATAGCTGCGTTGTGTAGACAATGTGTTCAAAAGGTGAGGAAGGGTGGACACTTTCCAACATGGACTCATCCTCCCACAGACCCCCTTGTCCAAACCCCACTCGCCTTTTAATTCTTTCTCAATGGTTGGTTTTCTCAAAATGATTTTTTTTTTAAAAAAAATTAATTTATTAGTATGGAAATCAGTTTTTTGGTAAGAATGAAACTTTAACTTGGGAGTTTGTTGGACTTAACACAGTCTTACAGACATGCTTGATTATCCACTACAGCTATTAGTTATGAAGATTTATTGAGCTTTCTAGGGATCGTAGTAAATATTCTCTGGGACATCATTAATTTCTAACATTGCACTCCTCCCTTCAAACGGTGATAAGATATGTCTTGAAATAACACAAAAACAGTAACAAAACAGTAGCATTGTTCAGATTATTTTATTCTTGATACCAAATAACTTCAATGAAACAGATTTATGAAAACAGTGATTTCAGTTCTAGTTATGAAAAAGTAAGTTGCGTTAACAATTGCAACAGGTCATGAAACAGATCGTCTTCAGGCTCCGATCATCTAATTTACGGGTGAAGATAATAACCCCTGGAAATGAGAAAACACAATTTAATTAAATCTTTCTAATATCAGCAACGACCAAAAATCAAAAGTACGTCTATTCAGTAACTTAAGACTTACGGCAGTTTCATTTTCATGAAAATATGAGTCGTTAGTACTGAGATGAGGACGCATAAAAAGCCAATGGACGTCATCAGATAGTATCCCAAACTACTGTGTGATTTATACATCCCACCAGAATTGTGAGTGTTGTACAAAATAATGAATCCAATTCCACCAACTGAGAATAGGAAACTAGATGCTAGTCCTTCCAGGATGTATTGACCATTGACCCGATATGGCATGAATGCAACCTTAATTTATACTTCATTTTGTAAAATTAGTATTAGCAATAATAATAAATGAAGTTACTGGTCGAGAAATCCCCCGTTCATCAACGGTGCTGCCGACTCCTGGTGGCTCGACAATGACATCGTAGATAACCCCTCAAAAACAATTACAGAACCAAATGTTATTTGTCATATTGTCTTATCATAACTGATACAAACGATTGGATTGGTGTAAAATAAAGAAGGGTACCGGATTTGGGGGTTTTTTCGGCCAAACTCTAGATGATCAACCGGACCTAAATATTCTTTTAGCCTATGATGGGAAGTAATAAACCGTGAAAAAAAAAATTTCAAAAATTTTGTGCCATCACCTTGAAAATTGACCTCCCATGTCAGGTGGGTCGAAAATTCAAATTCGAGTCAGACCAACAAACTGCGCATATTCTTATACCTTATAGTAAGGGTGAATTGGCTGTGAAAGAAAAAGTTGCAAAAATCCATGTAAGGTCACTATAGGGTCACTTGTAAGGTCATGGTTGAAAAATAGAATTGTGAGCAGGACCAATACTTTAGTGCTTCATGCAGATTATTTTACCTTAGACTAAGGGTAAATCAATGGTAAAATAAAATATTGAAAAAATTATTGATTTCGAACATTTCGAATTTTCGACCCACCTGACATGGGAGGTCAATTTTCAAGGTGATGGCACAAAATTTTTGAAATTTTTTTTTCACGGTTTATTACCTCCCATCATAGGCTAAAAGAATATTTAGGTCCGGTTGATCATCTAGAGTTTGGCCGAAAAAACCCCCAAATCCGGTAAGTACCTTTCCATTTTAGCTTTTGCTAACTATAAATCGAATACTTCGATGGGTTATGAATAACAAAACTGGAATTTGACGATTTATTTGAATCATTGTTGCGTTATGTAATTCTAAGGTGAATTAAAATTTTGCTTGTGAGTTAATCTCATAATTTAACATAACAAAATTACCTGCAAATACGAAATAGAATTGAAATTTCCAAAATGCAAATCTGATGAAGGAGAATAATAGATTCAGATTCAGAGAAGACAAGGAAATAAA